>QANZ01033928.1:128462-158189 GCA_003254925.1 Chamaecrista fasciculata
AAATAACCAAATATTTGAGTTAATTGATATTTTATCAATACTCAAAATATACAGATCTTGATTACAATAACCCTTTCCCACAAATATTATTCTTTGTCATTATAATCTTATAAGATTTAAATGACACTTTAATCCCAGTTTTCACTAATAGAGCAACAAAATTAAATTTGCTCTCACAGTGGATATATACAGAACATCATTCAGTTGCAAACTCTTTCTCGTTGTGAGCTTAATCACAACTTTTCCTTGAACCTTTGTAGTTCCGGAATCAACAAGATAGATTTTATCATCCCTTTTTTCAAAGGAGGAATGCAGTTCTTTATTAGAACAAATGTGCCTTGTAGCACCACAATCTATCACCCATTTTTCATATCAAATATGACTGAAAAATCAGAGAGCATTGCAATAATAATTTTATTATTATTGTTATCATCTCTATAAACCAAATTTTTAGTTGATTTAAGAGGATTATCACACTTTTGATAATTTTCCCGAGCTCTCGTTAAATATTGCAATTTATGGTGTTCTCATAAACCACACACATAACAATTATATTTCAATATAACATTGGGATTAAATTGATTGAGCTTGTAATCAGATTACCGACTATTCATATTATAAAATAAATTAACATATACTTGTAGGCCAAATTTAATTTATTGTGTACGAATCCACCGGGAGTGGCTCAGCTACATTATGATACCTAAATTATTACATCTACACCATTGATTTTATTTAAAAGTCAATACATAAATTCTTAGTCAACTCATCCAATGATCAATAATTGATACTTTAGCAATACTTTAGCCACCATAATTTAGCTGATCCATTTCCGAATCCACCACCCCATCATGCTTTACTTGATTCCACAATTAATTACTTTAATTGTAATTACCTCCTATTGCTTTTCTTTCCACGCACCAGTCCAGTCATCAACTACCACAACAAATTATCTATCACAAATATTTATACTCAAATAAATGAACATACCTCCATGTTTAAGTTCTTGAGAGAAGAAGCTATGGCGTTAGCCAAACTGCCAAAGTGCTTTTGCCTGAACCTGGATGCCCTTTCATTGCTATAATCATTAATTCACCATTCCATCTTCTCTGCCAATACGCATGTCAAATGTACGAACAGTTCCATCAACACTTCCACCAATAATTTCAGTCTTTGTTAAACAAACCGACATAACACTATCTGTGAATGTGTCAATGATCTGAATTGGCTCAGTGCTGTGGGATCTACAGTCCCAAGCACGCAAGGATTGATCATAACCAGCTGAAACTACAACGGATGCATACTCATTAAACTTCACTGCATTTACCTCACCATCATGGCCACGAAATTTTCGAATTACACGTCCGGAAGCAACATCCCAGTAAAAGATCTGCCGATCTCCACCACAGGAACACAACTTCGAGTTGTCCTGAGTAACGTGGACATCGCGGACTTCACGGGCGTGAGATTTGTAGGTCTTGATATGGATACCACGGTGAGGATTTCAGAGACGAATGGTACGGTCCTTGCCGCAACTCAGGCAATAGTTGCCGTCGCCGTTGAATCTGGCGGCCAGAACGGCACCTTCGTGGCCTTTCAATACATTAGCTTCGTTTCGCGGCAGATCCGCCACGCTCATCTTTCCACTTCCACAATCCTCCGCCGCCGCCACCACAGTTAACTCTGCTTCAGGCCTTTCGTAAGTCGATTCTCGCGATGTATTTACAAAATCCAAATCCTACGGGGATTCTGCGGAAATAAAATGAGAAAATCCAGGTCGAATCCTATCGAAACACGAACTTGATAAATAGTACCCGGTTTGGATGAACTTGATAAATATCTCTCCAGATTGTTGGGGATTTCTCACAATAATTTCGAGTCGCGTCTCTAGGACACTGTCCTGAAGAGATATTCTGGTATCCCACTGATTAGAAACCGGCACTCTCACAGGATTAAACGAAATCTTCCTCAATGTCACACAAAGAGGGATACAGAATAGCAAAAGTAATTTTAGAGACTCTGATACAAAAGAAGAAAGAGGGAGGCTGCTCTTATTTAGAAACTAGGGTTCTCATGTATTATATAATAGGTCTAATAAAATATTTATTTCATTATAATAATTAATAAAATATTTATTAATTATTATAATAAATAAAATAATATAACAAAAATAACCTCAACCCTCATATCTCTTTTGTGTAGGCAATGTGGACTTATTTTACACACTCAATATTAGACTTGAGTACAACACAATCACCATCGACCATACCCTCAAGAATTAATGCCATATATACATATACTTGAAAGTTGTGTATCAGGGCACAGGGTTTGTTGGAGAGTTGGTGTGATCCTCAGTTCCTCACACATTCCATCCTTGTTTTAATGAATTACAATATATGGGGGCCATTTTCAAGAAACGACTTGTTTCTTCTGAGAAGTGAGAACTTATAATTACCATGATTTCTATTCTGCAAAAGCAGAGATATTTTTTTTTGGTTTGATGATATTTGTAGCTAGTATTATGATTGTTTGCTTGTGTGTTTTGGGGACCATACTCAAATCTTCCTTTTATTTTACCTTCATAAATAAGATTCGTATATATTTGTCCCTAAATTATTATACCTTGGCCTCATATGAGTTTCATGAAATACGTACACATTGCGTTTCACAAATTAATATTATTGTTATTATGCATCGATTTTCAACTCTCGCGTGTATAGTATTTGATAACGCATAATTATCTTGGGCTTAATTGCTTAAGCCGATTAACGTAATATATTCTCTCCGTATGACCGATCAATAGAATTAGTTAAGCTTGATAGGGACGCTTTTACGTACAGTTACAGCAAGTAAAACTGAAGAAAGTGGTGAGAATGAGAGTCAAAGAAAAATGAACCAAACTTTCCCCAATCAGTACGTAGGATCAGAAGATATGATATGCATGCCCGATATGATTCTCTTACAATCTTGACTTTGATTCATTCTCTCTCACTCTAAGCAAAACTCAAGCATAGCAATCCATTGATCAACATGTCTTGGTTATTTTTCTTATATATAAAAAAAGAAAAGGCAGTGAATTGCGAAACAAGCTTCACCATATTTGTGATTGTGACTCAAATTACAATTCTATCTCTCCATTCAGAGCTAACGTGTGCTTCAAACTAGCTTTCATTCAAAAGGGAGGGACAAGTTGTTTTCTTTTTTGTAATTTTCATATAAAAGAAAAGGGCAGGGGGTCAATACTAAAAAGTAGGTAGGTGTGAAGTTGTAAAGAAAAAGTTAGGACTTAGGAGCTAGAGAAAGATATATATATTTGTTATTTATGGTATGGCATGTATATTATAGATTTATAGTAGAGGAAGATTGGAGAGTGAAGACTAAAAACTGAAAGCACAGACACACAAGAAGTGTGTGAGTATGAACTGGCTCCATTGACCACTGACATTAAAAAATAATAATAATAATCCCACTTCATCCAAGTATATTTTTTTTTTTGATAAGGACTTCATACAAGTAAATGAGACAACATGCACTCTTACACTCACCTCTCTTTTTTATTCATAACCTCACTTCTTATTAGCTGTCTCTTACCAATGCACCTTCACGCAAAACACACACTTTACCTCGCTTTTTGCCATAAAAATACCACCAACACAAACCTTGTTTTACTTTCTGTCCTCACACAAAATACTTGTAATTAACTATAGAATAATTTTTTTTTATCTAAGCGTTTATTTGTTTGTAATTTACTTTACTTTTAGTACTAGTTATTTTTGGGAACTCCAATATAATAGATAGTTTTGGTTGAAAAAAATGCAGGAAATGACGCGTGTCATCCAGAGAAGGTCACAAACCCGATAAGAAGGCCCACACAAATTTTAGGGATGGTCATCGTTTTGGCTTTTCATGAGACAAAAACCACGTGATCTTCACCCGAACCAACCGTATGGAACCCGGATGACTTGTCATCCACACCTCAGGTTCGGTGTCCATGTAGGCTCGGACAACCGTTTGATCCGAATCTCCGCCCTATACGGAAACCAAAAAACGCCACTAATAAAATTGGTGTAGAATTAAAATAATAGTATTTTGTCTGAAATTCATCCTAGTAGTTGCTGCTAATATATAGAGAGAGAGAGAGAGAGAAATAGAGTTGTAACAGCGACTTGTGACAGTGATTGCTACTTGGTGGAGAAGCCAGAATAATGAAAAAGCAAAGCCATTGAGAGTAGTGGTGTAGTACATTACATTGCATAGCAACAAGAAGATTCAGCTAATTGCTTCTCTTTCAAGCCAGCAATTTCTCACTTGACTTGTTTTTTTCTTTCTATAATCTTTGCCTACGCTAGCTGTTTGATGCTGATATATAGTTCTCTAACTCTTCCCCCCCATTAAAGCCTTCACGCCGTTTCCCACGAGAAATCGGTAGGTTCTTCTCACGGAAAAGCTTTCTCTACAGTACCCTCCAAAAGCTTCCATTGTTTCCTTCTATAAAACCCTCATCATACACCCACTTTTCTTTCACCTCTTCTCTTAGACTCGCGTTTCGTTTTGTTTTCCCTTCCATGGCCAATCGAAGCCTATCCAGGTCTCGCACTGCTTCGTACTTTCTGTTTTTCTTTTGTTTAATACAGACACAATGTGATTTCCATGTACATGCCATTTTGGACCCTGTTGATTTCTTGGCTCTGCAATCCATTCGCAAGGCCCTACAAGATATGCCGGGATCGAATTTCCTTTCTTCTTGGGATTTCACCTCCGACCCCTGTAATTTCGCCGGCGTTTTATGTGACTCCGATAAGGTTATTGCCCTCAATCTCGGCGATCCAAGAGCCGGTGCTCCCGGTCTAACCGGCAGACTCGACGCCGCCATCGGAAAACTCTCTGCTCTGGCCGAGTTCACGGTGGTTCCGGGTAGGATTTACGGCCCTCTCCCCCAGTCATTATCTAACTTGAAGAACCTCAGATTCCTCGCCATCAGCCGGAACTTCATCTCCGGCGAGATTCCGGCGTCCATGGGTGAGCTGCACAATCTGAAAACCCTCGACCTCAGCTTCAATCAGCTTACCGGAACCATCCCTTCATCCATCGGAGCCTTACCGGAGCTAAACAACGTGATCCTCTGCCACAACCACTTGTCCGGTTCGGTCCCTTCGTTTTCATCACAAACCCTAACCCGGCTCGACCTCAAGCACAATGGTCTCTCCGGTTCGCTGGCTCCCGATTCTCTTCCTCCTTCTCTCCAATACCTATCTCTATCATGGAACAAGATGAGTGGGCCAGTGGACCGGCTACTGAACCGGATGGACCAATTGAACTATCTGGATCTAAGCCTGAATCAGTTCTCGGGTACTATTCCGGGTCGGATCTTCTCACTCCCACTCAGCAATCTACAACTAGAAAGAAACCAATTCTCGGGAGTAGTCCAACCCGTTGATGAAGTGAGAATCCCAACCGTTGATCTGAGCTATAACAGGCTGTCGGGTCAAGTATCTCCCATGTTCTCGAGCGTACAGAATCTTTACCTCAATAATAACCGCTTCACGGGTCAAATTCCGAGTAGCTTCGTGGATCGCTTATTAGACGCTACTATTCAGATACTATACTTACAGCACAATTATCTCACAGGGATCGCGATTAGTCCAACGGCTGAGATTCCTCTAAGCAGTTCCTTGTGTCTACAGTATAATTGCATGGTCCCTCCCATAGGGACTACTTGCCCTTTGAGGGCTGGGAACCAGAAAACAAGGCCTGCTGACCAATGCAATCACTAGGAGGGGTAATATTGGTAATTCACTATCCCATGGAGGACATAACGGGAATCTTGAGATCATATAGGTTTTTCTTTACAACAATTTCTTGGTTCTATATTTATTTTTTGGCCCTTTAATTCGTTTATTTAATTTTGGGGTAACTAGTGAAAATTGATGAAATAAAAACGAGATTTGTGAATAGTGATAGTCATAGAAACTAGAGAGTGAAGCTGCCACTGCCAGCTAAATGTTCAATATTAGATTTACTATTAAGTAATGAGATATTATATAATAGGTAAAAAGGAACTGAGATGTTATATTGATATTTGTATGCTGTCATTATCATTATACTTGTGCTTCATTTTCTACTAAGATATGTCATTGAAAATCTACCTGTTATTGCCACTCTGTTCCTTTATGATTATTATTATTGTTTAAATTAAATATCACTTGCGTTTGTCAGTTGTTTAGCTTTCCTTCTTTGAGCACCAGATGCTGCCATCTACAAGGATAATTGTGTGTAGGGACAACTGCTAGAGAACAAGTGACCTAAACCCACATCGCTCACTTTGAGAATTCTTTTTTTGCATTGTAAGTCACTCCTTGTCTCTGTGTGTGTGGGGACAACGAAGCATATGATGGTAATTCTATTTTATTTTTCAGAAAAAAAAAAAAAAGTGTTAAAGAATAGAGATTAGGTTGGACTAGATTACAGTGAGAAGAGTGAAGCAGCAGTTGAACAACTTTTAATACAAAATGGTCAACAACCCATAGACAAATTTCAAATTTTCAATTCAATTTCTAATTCATTTGTCGTCTGGGGTTGTTCTCTTGTTGACGACATTTTCAAAGATTTTAGCTCCAAACTGATAAACAAGAAAGGAAATTTACATGCACCAGCACAATGCTGCTTTATCTGCCAAAATAACAAATCCCCTAACCTTGAAATCATTTCAGTTTTTTCTTCTAAAGGTAAAATTATCAAAAGAGAAGAGGGTTGGCAGAGTTCCCCCAAACTACAGATGTCAGTTTCACTTCTAAAATAACTCTTTTTTTTTTTTTATAAATGAAATAAGTGGTTATAATTATCATCTGTGTGTTACTGAGGCACAAACATTGCTGTCCTTTTCCATATAAAATCTCACTCTTTATTTCCTCATAATTTGTCTGTGCTCTTCTCTAAAGACAACAGGGGGGGCCCAAATGATTAGAATTAAGTCAAGTTATCACCTTTCCCTTTCAAAAAGAAGTGGGCATGTCACGCTGTTAATGAGAGAAACAATTAAGACGGGAAAAGAAAAGACGAGCGAATTAATTAATTGACCCCTCATGGCACCCACGAAGTTAACGCGAATGGAATTTTAAAGTTACAAAATAGGTTGCTTTCTATCACTGTTTTTTACGCTCTCACTTATCTGAGGGGAACAGAATCGCCAAACTTTAAGAGCCCAGAAACATTTGGCTTTATTGTTGATCTCTTCAAATGTGAGTGTACAATAATTACAGAGATAGTACACATGCGGAAGCTTCGGCTAACAGTTTAAGCCTACAAGACAATGAAACGATAAGATCATACAAGGGACGGCACAAGTTGGATGAACTCAAACTTATTTACATGCTTATTTTATATACAGGGTAGGTAGGTAACTTTGGAACATGAAGTTCAAATCTCAATACCCCTCATAATATGTAAAACAAAATACCCATATAAAGCTTCAGCTTTATTTAAGTATGAAAAAAGCGTCTTCTCCGGACCCTCTTGGTGGAAGAGACTGGTAGCTCACTAGTCCCTGGAAATCCCCATTTGACAACATCCCCATCCCATGAGGAGCTAACAAGCATAGTTTGGAAAGGATGCCAACTACAATCTCTTACAGGTGATTTGTGGTGCTTCAGTGTTGCAACTTGTGCTCCACTCACCTATATGAAATTCAAAAACAGACCCAACCAAAAATTAACTAATTGGAATTGTGCAACACGCAGATATAGCATAGCTAGAGCAGAGTAGTGACAAGGATTGCATACCAAGTCATATATATAAACACAGGCATTGTGTGATCCAGTATAGATGTACTTTTGGCCAGTGCTGCATATTTGAAGGAGGCATCATTTCAATCAAATATTAATCAATGTGACTACTTCAACACCCAAAAGGTAATTAAAATCTTGTCGAGAGAAGCCAGTTTAAGTGAAACTTCTCCAGATAACTTGGTTGGACTTATAAACATTCAAAAGCAAGACAGAAAAATAAAGAACCAGATTGACTTAAGTGCTGACCTAAATGCTGGGGAGAAATAGCAGCGGATGAGAGTGCGCAAGACTGAATGACCTCTATACGTAGCCACTGACTGATCACAAGGGTGCTTCAATTCTTTTGCCGGGGGTGGGTAATCCATCCATCTGTAATCCCAATCATAGCTCCTATACCTAGGATTGCTGGAATGAGGGGAAAATTCTATTACATATTATAATTATAGTACGTCAACGCAATGGCAAAAATTCTCCAACAAAGATTATAAATTTTACACTCCAAGAAAGGGATGCTGAGATAGACATTTCATCAGCTAGGTCAGCAGATCTATCAGTATCATCTCGGTCACACTCATAAAAAGGAAGAAGAAAATATTATAGTACAGGTATTTCCCAAATATCCAGATAAATGGAACTAGCATAAAAGATGGAATTTATCATGGACTGACTTGTATATTTATTAATGTACCTTCTCAAGCATAATAATTCCCCTCAATACCTCATCAAAATTTAGTGGTCCATTACATCAGTGTTACAAGACCATAACTAGTCTAAATCTATTCTGAAAAGTGATAACAAAATGGCATAAAAACTGAATCGTGACACCCTCTCAAATTTCCATTATCACCTCACTTGATGGCAGTTTTCCCCATTTACTAAGGCTTAAGATGATACGGTATATTTCACCTAGTAGCATTTTATTTTCCAATTACCAAATATAACTGAGTCTTTACTATGTAAGAAAATTTAAACAAAATACATAGTCATTATTATTATTGTTCTTATCAAAAGACATCAAGTTTACATTTAAATGATCAAAACAGACATTAGAATGACAAATTCTTAAGTAGACTCAATCTACAAAAGATAACAGAACTAACCCAATTATATAAGATATGATAGCATATTGGTGGGCACATTTTTCACATATTTAAATGTCTCTTCATCATTGGTCTAATTTATATCTTTCATAAATGGGCATACCAGGTAACATTTGATGACATTTTGCGTATGTCCCATAGTTTGATGCTCTGATCTTTACCATTTGAAATGAAATAGCATCCATCACCACGGCTATCAATATATGTAATTCCCTCAAGGTGTCCCGTCAGAATTCCTGCTGGCTTGCCTTTAGCAACTAAGCAACGTCGATCCCATACCTACACAAACTTGCAAATCAGAAAGCATCCTTCATTTAGAAGGACAAAAATACACTGGTTGCCTTTCAACTGTGGTGCCAGCCTGCTTTGTAAGGAAAATTTGATACAAGTAATGATGAGAAATCAAAAAAACTAAAATAATTAGACGCATGCTTAGAGAACTCAAGCATGCGTGAACAATAATATTTCATTATCCTGCATGAGTCTCAAAAGCGATCGAATAGCTAGAGAGCTTAAAACTCTTGACCTCGAGAGCTTAAACACTCAGATTCTCGACAAAATAACTTGTTCAAATAAATTAAGGACAACACTCAACTACTTCACTATGCTTCATGGTTAAATGACATTGACAATTGACTTCAAATTAATATGCCAGCAACTTCCATAGACAATTAGAGGTTGTGGAACTCACACAGAGGAAAATACCGGAAATTACTTTCTGGTGTTGGACATACCTTGCAGAAAGTATCATCACTCCCAGAGTAAATAAGGTGGCTGGTTTCATCAGCAAAACAGACTGTGTTTACATCAGACTACAATATAAAAAATTAAATTAAAAAGAAAAAACAAATGTTAGAAACTCCCTTAGTCAATATTCTCATTCCATTGTAATTTGTAAGTTACTATATAACGTAAAAATCATCTCAACAACAAAGCCAAATAAATGATGGAAAGAAAACAACTCCAGTGAATCTGTTTTGGCTTCCACTGTTTTTCCTTTTGTTCATTTGTGGGTGATTACAGGCCATTCAGCCATGTCCGAAGTTTCCCTTCCTTCTATAGTCTAGACGTTATATTTAATATTTGATAATATAATCAAGGGTTCAAGGTTTCAAATATGAACAAATAAGGCCTTCAATAAAAAGAAACGCAACATACACATCACATGCCCCTCCCAAAGTCAAATTTCCTATTCTGCAGAATGGTTATTTGAAAAGTTAACTTCAGCAAATGAAGTATTTATGCCTAGTAGCATTACCGTGTGTGCTAAAATTCGAAGAGAAAGCTTATTTGCTTCAAGGTCATATACATAAATAGAATCGCCACTACTTCCAGCAACTAACTCTCTCCCATCGTTTGAAAATCTCACAGAGAAGATTCCAAAAGAGTATCCTCCATCATCACTAGAAGAAAAATCCAAACCATCATGGATCTCCTGCACATCATAAGAACTGAATCATATTAGGAATGATGGAAGAACGCCAATATTAATACCAAACATCCACCAATTGACCAGTTCTAATTGACACACGTCCTGAAAGATCCAATTCTTTTAATCTTTCATGCACTGTGATATTCATTAGATTTTGAAAGATGTACTGTACTTACTAAATTGGAATCAACAGACAAAATCAAAAACCAACAAGCAGAATTACATCAGTACCGTAACATTTGCCAGGGACTCTGTTTCAGCAGACCCAACATTTACAATGTGTACAATTGGTGACATGCTGGCATAAACCTGAAATCAAAAGGCAATTGCCACAGTTTAAAGGTTGACAACAGCAGTGATATACCAAGAACAACAGCAGAGAAATAAATGGATAATAAATTTGCTGATATTCTTTATTCATGCAATTATAATAATGAAATGGAAGAACTCACAAGATAGCGTTGATCCGGGGAAAGAGATGTATCAGTGATTGTCCATCTCAAACTTTTGGCTAGGATGTTCTTCTGGACTTTCCAACCTTTGTCCACATTGTATATTCTTATGTGGCTTCCCTGCAATATAGATGTCTTGATTTAATTAAAATTAAACTAAAACATAAATATTTTTGTCTTCCCATAGGAGATCACCAACACGGCGAGAAATGAAACGAGCTTCAAAGTTCCCAAGAAGATAGAGGGATTTCATGGTTCTCGTTTTATCTTTCAATTTCCGTGTCCTTGGCTTTAACATACCCAACATGTTTATCAAGAAGAGGTTAACAGACTGGAATCTCAAATTTCAAAAGATCAAAACGAAGGTTGAAGTAGAAATCATTGTACCTGAAATCCTGCAACAAAAAGAGAGCCATCAACTGAAAACTGAGACACATATGCTCGGGTTGCCATTTGATCAATGAGCCAGGGACCATTGACTGGCAAATATCTGCTCAAAAGATGACAACAATCGGCTGATGAAAACCTTCCCCGTCTTGAATAATTAGATTCTCGACCTGCCAACATCTTCACTGGAGAAACAGGCAACTCAGGCCTCCCGGGTCCAACTCGGCCTAGCAGTTGATGGGGTAATGATTTCAACTTTGTTATTTGAGCAATTTCATTGTCTACATTTTTCAATGGATTTTCACCCTGTCCATTATTACAATCTTCCTGGATGGTATCTGCATCATCATATAGGTTGGATTCTATCTCCGGTCTACTCATAGCATAACCCATTTCTTCAATGAAAGCTGCACGGGCTATTGAATGCATTGTTGTTCACAGCAAGGGGCGAGATCTTGTATTGCCTAAGCATCTGTTCAATTGCATCGTCTTCATGTCACCCACGTGAAAGTCAACCCAACAAAAATGTCTTTATGCCAAATAGAAGAGTACATTTTTTGCCATCATTTCTTATTATGGTTTTTTAATATCAATTAGTCCTCAAAATCAACATAAATCAATTCCATTTCTTATTTTTAGGTCAATCTGCTAAATTTGAGTGCAAACAAGTTGTCTGCCTCAATCATCTAAAGTCCTAATATTGATTAAGGACGCCTTTCTTCACTAACTCTAGTTTTCAATGTAAGACGACGGAGTTGGTCGTTGAAATTGGGGCATAAAATTTACAGGAATACCATAACCTTCCGCCTTATCAATAAATGTTTCACAAATACGGACATTGTATTGTTTAGTTTAAGAAATAATCATCGTGTTTCTACCTGGAGGATAACCCAAATCCTCATTTTGAGAGAATTCATTAACTAGTAATTTACGCGCAGAACCAGAATGATTCAATCCCAAAACCTCGTATCCCTCAGCCGCCCAGTGAATCACCGTAAAATTAAATAAGTTCTAAATAACGCATATTTTTACCGTATCAAATGCAATTATGCAGAGTGAGGAGGTTTCATTCAGTGTCAATAAATTATTTGAGGTCCATTCTAGTCTGTACAAAAAATCAATGATGGATATCCTAATCGAACGACATCACCAACGAAGTCTAAATCAGCTAAAACCTTGAATATATTCTAGACAACTTAAATTCTTGTCGCACCGGAGGAATCGAGATAATAGTGATCACAGTGTACGGGAAGAAAGAAATTGACTGTAAATCTGCAAAAATCTGAATTTTGTTTGACCAGTGCTAGACTGCTAGTATGAAAATCTTACCTCTTTCAGCTGAATAGCCAAAGAATCTACTTTATTTTTTCTTCCCTTTTGTCTTAATCGAAGATTCTCCGGTTTATATATGTCCAAGAAAAAGGTGAAGTTGAACAGATTTTTGTGCTTTGGGTTGTTGGAATAGAAGATATAGAATGCAGGATCCAAAGGATATTATAACTTGTATGTTTGGATAAAGCCGGTGAATTCGACCAAAAAAAAAAAATAGAAAAAGCCGGTGAAGGTGAAGAAGATTGTATACGCTGGTGTGCAGGAAAAGGAAAGCATTGCAATGCAAAGAAATTGCTTTTTTAATATTTAATAATACGTATACATATATAAAAGTATTATTTAATAATAAAAAATAAATAGTAAACGCTGGGTGAGCTATTTGAACAATTTTAAACAATTTTTTTAAATTTAAATCACCTTCGTTAAACTGTTAAAGTGAGCGAAGAGTAAACAGTTGAATTTAGTACGTAATAAAACTAACCTAAAACAGATTAATTAAACATGTATTTCATGGTTTGGTTTGATTATAACAAAGTAACAAACTAATAAAGAGGAGGAAGGTACTCTTAGTACGATGGAGTCTCAACTCTGTATTTAATGAAAAATTGTAATCATTATAGATTTATAGTTAAAGATTTTTTTAAACTTATGTGAAGTATTTTAAATTTGTTTCTGAAATAAAAAAATTTTTACAACAAAATTTTTTTAAAATAAATTAAAGTTGTGAATTTTTTACTATAAATTATATACATGTATGTGTCAAATAAAGTCTTATATTATTTAATTAGAAAAATAATAACATATAAGTTATAACTTATAATGTAAAAAGTAAGTGTCCCTAAATAAATAAAAAAAAGGGGGGGAAAAATGAATCTCTAGTACACATAAATTATATATAGGGGTTTGGACTCGTTTTTTCTTCATCATTTTTTATTTAGAATAAAAAAAAATCTAATTGTGGTTGAAAATTCACTATTTTTTCTTCTTATTTATATGTGCGTGTAGACAAAGTAAGAAACTATTTTATCAAAATTATAATTTATTTATCAACAAGTGTTTGATGTAGCGGCTAGGCGAGCTACATCTTAGAGAGAGGATCCAAATTCGATCCCTAGAATCGACATTGTTGGAAGGGTTTTGATCATTTCGTCTCTGAGGCCTAAATGTGATTAATTAATTCAGGTGAGGTAACCCAACTCAATGTGAGTTAATAATTTTCTAACTAAGAAAGTTCAAGTTGCAAGAATCAACCCATTTAACTTGAGTTGGGATAAAGTCAACTTGAGCACAAAAGAATGGAGCCTCAGTCACTTTAAAACTTTTAAAAGGAATCAAGCTTTTCTGGGTAAGCTAATTGTTTGGGGGAGATTTGGACAATTATTTACAATCATAGGTTGAAAAACTAGGCAGCGAATTCTGTAGTTTGGGCTCTTGGTGAACCCAATCTTCAGTTTTATGTAGCTTAGCTAATGAAACTTTGGATCATATTTTTGAGGAGTGTGGGATGACCAAACTTGTTTGGGCTCGACGCACTTTGCCTGATAATGTTCATCACCAAACTGATTTCTTAGTGCGTATTTATTATTTTCATAAGATCTAGACTTTCTCCTTCTTTCACTTCATGAAAAATATAGAAAATGAAAATATAAAAGATCCAATAAAATCCTATTTTACTTTAAGTATCGATTCACTTAACACTAGTACACTACTAATAACTGCACACGTTGATACTTTATAAACAGGAAAACACCTTATGTATATTGTCACTGTCATATCATTTGGAGGTTTTATTATTTATTTATTTCTACAGAAAACATAATCCTTCTCTCTCAATTGCTGCTACAGTACTACTGCCCCTATTTTATTTGATTAATAAATTTTGGAATAGTCTCAAGTCTATCTCAAGCCTACCAAATAATGAATAGTAAATCCTTAAGCAAGTGATCTGCGACATGAATCCATTTCACTTAACCAGCAAAACCTGGTTGAGTGTTGAAATTTGAGTTGGGTGCATATGGATAATGTACAATTTGGATAAGTCACCAATATATAAACTCCAGATAAATAAGTCTGTTTTCTGCCAAAATTTAAACAAGTTAAGTGGGTCCCAACCTCATTTACCCATACTACCACATTACTGTTTCATGATCTTGACCCTTAATCAAGTCACTTGTTACAATTACAAACCCTGTCTTTTTGTGGTAGTTGAACCGTTATTATTATTATTATTATTATTATTATTACCTGTTCTTTTGTTGTGTATAATATTAATCGACATTAGCCACTATACCCAATATTAAAACCAAAACAAAAAATAGAAAATAAAAGCCACAGGTTTTTCTTTTCAGCGTTCGCTACAAGTAATTAAAAAGCTACTAAAGCTCACAAAAAAAATTAAAAAGTTTTAAACCCGTGAAAACGGGTTTTTCTCATTTCTATTATTTCCGTTATTGTCTTACTTCCGAATCTTTTTTTTTTGGGCCGAACTTACTTCCGAATCTATTACAAATGAACAAAGGGCTAAAGTTATATGAAGTTTATTATATTTTGTTATAAAATTATCTAATAAACAAATGTGACGTAATAAAAACTGTGTATAAGAGAGAATATTATAAACTTTATAACTAAAATAGAGTCTTACCTAAATTTTTTCTAAATGAACAAAATCTTCGAAGCTCTCCACTACTCTCAACCATTTTTTTTTTTGGTGGGTGCCAAAAAGTCAATCCCATTGACGTGTATTTCCTTAATAGTTAATATACAACTTAGGATACATAATTAGCTGAGGACCCAAATAATGAGATGCCACTGACTTTGTCCAGAACATTATCAATATACATATATATATATATAAATAGGTCCTTCTAACATGTGTCCTAAGGACACATGTTAAAGTTTCTTTTGATTGGTCAAATGAACTTTTAAACATTAAAAATTATCTTTTAAATGAATTTCGTAGATTTCAATATATGATGCTCTACTAACCAATCAGAAGAAATCTTAAAATGTGCCCTAAAGACACATGTTAGATAAATCCATATAAATATTATGAGGAAATAAAAAATCTAGCAAAATGTGACGCCTATGTATTATATATATACATTAAGAATATGGCAAAAGTATTAATTTCGTCCCCAAACTTTACACAAACTGTCAATTTTGTCCCCAAACTTTTGTTGCTGTCAACTTCGTCCTCAAACTTTACACCAACTCTCAATTTCATCCCCAATCTTTTTTTGCTGTCAATTTTATCCCCAAATTTTACATCAACTGTCAATTTCGTCCCCGATCTTTCACAGTTTCGTCAATTTTATCCTTTGACTAATTTCTTTTAATAAATTAACGACAGTCTGCATCCTGTTTTTGAATCTAAATTAGGATTTGAGTTTCTTTTTCTATCAATTTTACATTATATATCGTTAGCCACATAGATTTTGTCGTCAATATTTGGCTAAAGTAAGAGCAAAGGATAAAATTGACCAAAATATGAAAGATTGGGGACGAAATTGATAGAAAAAAAAATTTTGGGGATGAAATTGACAGCAAAGAAAGATTGAGGACGAAATTGACAGCAGATGTAAAGTTTGGAGACGAAATAGGTACTTTTGCCGTAAGAATATAATAAGATTGTTTCGTGGCAGTTGCTAGTGTTGGGTCTGGGTGGCCCCAATTGACCTACAATCATTCAAAGTCTATATATGAAGAATATGTTAATTGGTGCAGATCTTATTAATTGTGGTAAGTTGATGTCGTGTTTCAAGATCCCTATTTGAGAGATTATAATGTAATCACTAATCAGTCTTCTGATAAGTTTAAGAATTGAAGCAGATGCAAATAATGAAATAAGTAAATACTATATTGCACATCTGACATCTAGCTCCCTACTTAGCATGCATGACCTTATAGATATGAGATTTATCAAATTAAGTTTGCACACACACACACACACAGAGAAGGGGGTAAGTAGGGTTAAAAAAGTAGGATATTGGGTGATTATTTAAAAAAAGCAGTAATGAGAGGTGAATAGAAATAATTAGAAGAATGGTGATAATGGTGTGAACGCGCAGACCCGTCAAATGGTGAAATGCATAAAAAAAAGCATGGTACCGACCAAACAAATTACGTTTCTTTTGTCCATAACACGCATTAAAGAAAACCCCATTTGTTGATAGTGACCCCATTTCTGTCGTATTAGGGAATATTTTCAAGACATAAACAGCTAATTCACTAAGGACACTGGATAATAAGACATGAAGCAAAGCAGGATAATCTGCACAAGAAAGGTGATTAACAAAAGTCTTGAATTAAATTAACAACTCACATTAATTCAATTATTTTTTGGTGTAAGACGGAGGGAAGGCAACCCAAAACCCCAAGACAAAAATAATACTACTATAAGAATAACATAATAATAATATTTTAATAACAGGGGTTAAGAAAGTCAACAAAAGACAGGGTTCCATGTCTTTGTCCAAGCTTAGCTGTTTCTGCCACTTAGTGACACCCATTAATTAAACAGTTTAAAGCAATCCCAACGAGTAAAATATTATAATTGGATTTTTGGGGGTTTGGGGGTTTGTGGGTTCCCTAGCCTAAAAGTGGTCCCTAGGCCTAAGAGGCTAAGGATACATCCAAAATTCCCAACTACTAAAAATTAAAAAATAAAATGAGAAAAGAAAAAAAGACTCCCCGTCAAAACAAATCCAAATTCCTGTTTTTGCTGTTTCCCCAAGCTCCAAACAGGCCTATCTAGAATAGGCAATAAGAAGATGACAAGAATTAATCAAATTTGATGTTGAAAGATAGCCAAGTTCATGATTCAAACTCCTGCCAATCATTCTTCCTGTTCAAGGTTTTTCATGTCCTTGTGGTTCAATGAGGATGGTCCTCTTTGCCTACTCTCTGTCTCGTTCTTTTGTGACTCATGACTCAGCAAAACACATAATAATGTTAATAATAATAATAATACATTAATACTCGTTTATGTTCTGCATTGCACGGTTTTCAGTGACTATAATTACGCGAATATGATGTTTCATACCAAACTGGGATGGATGCAGAGAGATTACTACTAATCACTCAGATTCGTGATTGCTATGGATGGAGATTCTAGTACAAGAGAATTGAATTGAGTGACACATCCTTAAGATGAGGAGAGAATGAAGCAGAGAATAGAGCATTTTGCTTGCTTGTGCGAAACCCAAAAAAACAAAGGGCAAACAAACAAACCATTTATATATTATAACTAGAACAGACATGTATTACATACAAGTTCATAACAGGAGGGGACCTGATGCAATTGTTCATATTCCGAAAACGAATATGATATGGCTACAACAAGACAAGAATCCATTAAACTGTCAAACAAATCCATCAATGAAGGCTTGTCCTTGAGATCCTCCCTCTTCTGTTACTGAAAGGTCAAAAGGTTAAAATGGGGGGTAAGGTTTTGTTGTATACGGTGGCTCCAACCATACCCCACAAAATGAAACAGAGTTTCTGGCTCAGCAAACTCAAATTGTTGTTGACCACCATGGATGTTGTTATGACGGTAAGAAGTAAAATGCTACACAATTTTATCACCACCACACACCAACCATCACTATGACAACAAGACCAAAAAGTGGATGATACATGAAAAAGAGATAGAACCCAAGAGAAATATGGTCAAGCTTTTGTTATGTATGTGGCCTCCTGTAGGTAAGGTTAAGTAGAAGTAGTAGTAATAGTAATAGTAATAGTAATAGTAATAGTAATAGTAATAGTAGTATTATATTAACAGTTAAGATGGATTGACGAAGTTGTTGATCTCCTCCATAAGGGTATAGAAATGATCATTATTTGGCAAGAAGTAGAACCCAATGGTGGCCTCCTTGAGATACAGGAGTTTAACCTCATGACCAGAATTCTCAAGACCTTCCGCATACGATATTTGCCAATCTTGAAGAAGATCCAAACCAGCCACACAAACCAGAGTCTTTGGAAATCTCAGTCCCACGAGGCTTTTCCCTCTTGGACCAAAAGGATTACATGCTGGATGATCTCTATCTTCACCTTCAGGCAAAAACGCCCTCCAATACCAATCACGATCTTGCAATCTCACAAAATACTTCCCATCTAATCTCTTCTCTGACTCTGTTCTCTTCTGCCCCCCAAATAACGGATGCAGCAGAATATTCCCCAACACCTCTATATCCTCCTCCGCCGCTCTCGCCGCAACGTGGTGAACGATGTTCCCGCCGGAGCTATCTCCGGCGAGGTACACGTGGACTTTCGAGTCCTTCCCACTCTGAAGCCATGATCTTGATTTGACCCACTTCAGAGCATTCCACCCATCCTCGTACGCACATGGGTACCGATGCTCCGGCGACCGGCGGTAGTTAACGGAGACGACGACGGCCTTACAAATGCTGACGAGGCGGCGGCAGAAGGTGTCGTAGATGGCGCTGTTAGCGGAGGAATGAGAGAAGCTTCCGCCGTGGAAGAAGATTATGACGGGGACGATGTTTGTGATGCTTAAGGGCTTTTCGAGTTCTATAATGCCATAGTGAGCTTCGTTTTCTGGAGCTGGTTGATATACACGATTGAACAAACCGGTGTTTCGATCCACGTGGTCGAATGAGAAAACTCCGTCTACCGGAATTGTATTGGCGGGGACCTTACGGTCAAGAAACTCGGCCAATTCGCGATTGAAGGTTCCATCGGCGCGTCTGAGAAGATTGTAGGCGAGCTTGAAATTGGAGATGAGAACCCAAGTATTGAGTGGAACAACACTCTACAGAATGAATGCAACCAACAATGAAGAAAATTAGCCAGAGGAAGATTATTGAAGAAAAGGAATCAAATATCACGAGTGCCCAAATAGAAAACAAACTGGTTTAGGTATGTTCCAAAATAAGCCCCCCTCAAATCTTTCAAAATTCAATAACGAGAAAAAATATTTAAACTAGCACACCAAATCAAACTCCAATTTTTCTACTTGCCAGAACAAGAAACCTGAGGCCTACATGGAAGAAATAGAAAGTACAAGAAAAATGAAGCCAATCCATAAACGCCTTACATCATTAACCGGAATCATGGATAGACAAAAGGCAAGGAAAGAAAGAAAGAAAAAAGATTCCACCTAAGAATATCCATCCAGTCCTTGCAATTGAAGTTAAAGATGAGAACTTTTCCCTCAGAGTGATGACCCAAAATCAACATAACCTCGCATCATCGCATAATTACAAGGGAGAAGAAAGAAAAACAAGCAAGGAAGGTTGGAAGCAATGACGCAAAGCACAAGGAAAAGGGCCAAAAAAATTCGGAGAGGATGAAAAGTGAAGGGTGGTACCTTGGATTCATTGAGGTTGACCTCATTGCTACCAGCCATGTCTGTCCTTCTCTCTAATCTTTATAAACAAGGATTCAAACCAAAACCAATACGCCTAAAATCCGACAGTGATCCTCAGAGGAACCACACTTTTATGCCGCCTCATAACAAAAAAGAACAAAAAAAACTTCGATGGCAGAGAAGAACAAGACGTGAAATAGAAAGGATTGAAGCGATGGATGCGAAGAGAGGAAGCAGAGAAGTGATGAAAGTCTCTGAATCTCTCTCCCCTTGAATAAGAAGAGAGGGTTGTATATGATGAAACAGAGAAGTAAAGAGATCAGAGATAGGAGTTAAAGAAAAAATAAAGGAGGGAGGTGTGAGAAGGATAAGAAAGAGGAAGAAGAAGAAGAAAGAAGGGTGAGAGAGTCAAACGCAAAGCAACGACGGGGATGGACGGAGACGAAAGAGACGACAAAGCGGGCGGCCGAATTAAACTATTTATGTGGGTCCCTCCATTTCCGATTTATTTTTACATTTTATTATTATTATTATTATATTATTAAATATTAAATTTTGGGTTTTGTTTTTTGCTAGTGTAGATGGAGAGAGAGAGAGAGAGAGATGAAATGAAATGACCAGTGACTTGGCCGAGAGGTATTGGCAGTCTCTCATTTGGCCTTGTTTACAGAATTGGTTAACACAAAGTTTTCATCATTTGTAATTTGATTTTTAAAATGTTATCAAATTAATAATTCAATTTATCATCATATTAATATTATTAATTTAACAAATAATATTATTTAAGTTAACATAATTTAAAAATTATTAATCAAAAGGTTATCAAATTAAAAATGAATTTAATTCATGATTAACAGAAAAAAAAGAATTTAATTCATTAATTAAAAAATTATTCAATCATATTAATGTTATAGTGATAACTAAGCTTAAAAATATAAAATTATAATTATTTAAGTTAACATAATTTAAATATAATAAGAATTACTTTTTAAATTGATAAAACGAATATATTTTTAAAATTTTAATTAAAAATAAGAATAAAATTATATAAAGAAAAAAATATAAAAAAAAAATCTTAAACCAAACGTATTTATATGCGCTGTGGGCTGTGGCGTCGGCCGTGTGTTATTTTGTTTTAAGTGATTAACTTTCACGATATTAATGTTTTCTTGTCATTTAGTTTGTAATATGATATGATATGATAGGAAAATGATTTTAAAAAAGCTGCAAGGTTTATCATTATCATTGTTATTACCATGATGTTGTTTTTACTGAAGAAAATAGTGCAATTTTGAGGGGGGGAAATGTAACATTTAGATTATAACAAACGAAACCAGAAATATATGGAGAGAGAGAGAGAGAGATTTGGGTAGCTTAAAGTTAAGGGGAAAGTAAGAAGGAATTGAGAGATTGAGGGATGGGTAAATGAATGATGAGAGATAAAGTGAAAATGAGAGGAAAAAGAGAGGATTTAGAATAGAAAGAAGGAAATGAGAATGGGGATGGGCAGCTTTAGTTTTTAACCAAAAGTACATTTTAACAAAGAGACAGTAAGTAGATCTGGAACTAGTCAAAAAACAGCCTCTGCCAATAGCGGTACCCATTGGAAAATCTCAAATGACCCTCCAAACTGGAAACTTGAAAGAGAAACACACAATGCAAATGCAATGGGAAAACAACATTAAACAAATAAGTTTGCTTTCCTTTGCTTTGCTGCGTGCACCCCACGCCAAGGCACGTGGCGACAAAGGGTTCCGTCTTCACGCTTTTGCCCTCTCTCCCTACCCCATTATTCCCAAAATGCCACTGACTATGACACGTGTTTTGTCCGTTACCGCCTAGCGCGTGACGGCATGTTTTTTGTCAGAACGCAGTTTTCTTTTTCTTCTTCGCTTTGCTTTTGTTATATATTCTTAAGGAAGAAAATAAATGGAATTCATTTGTGTTGTGGACTTGTGGGGGGTTCTGGATTTTGTCGTATTGGGTCCCACTCTCCTGGTGTTTTTGTGTTCTATGGGACCCTCTTCGCTTCTAGCGGCTCTGATCTTTTCTCATTTCATCTACGGACGGGGTCTCTACACTCGACACGTGTCGTCCCATCTTTACCTTTTCTATTTCATTGATTAGATTAGATTAGATATTTCTCCGTGACGTTTGATGCGCGACGCACGGGTGTATCGCACCCGTCCATTCACCTTCCTTTTACATCATACATACACATCTCATTTTTTTTTATTTTAAATAAATATGGATTCAATAATCTATTTTATATTCAATTTTTTTAAATCAAGTTTTTTACCATTAATTTTTTTTTTGTCTTTGCATATTTATATTTATTTTATTTTAATATCTGATATATCATTATTTGGACGTTTGCCTACTCGGTTCTCGTACTAAGCCGAATCCTCTTCTCGAACTCCTCGGGGCGTCCTCGAAGTGGTCAAAATCCTCTCTACGAAGTTCGGGCCATCCCTAGACTTGATCAAACCCACGTTCTCCATTCTAATGGTGCCCGGGCCTTGCATGTCTCACATTCACCCACGATCACTTTGTTCCACAATTCTCAGCCTCCACCTCCTCCTCTGATGGGGATCGTGGGCTCAAACGTGCAGTGTCCCATTTGCCGGCCACCTATTCTCTCTACTCTATAAATACTGTTCAACCCAGCGAGTTTCAGGTTAGCTACTATCTTCCACTCAGAACTCTCCTACTCTTTTCTAACTTGAGCGTTAGAGTGTTCTTCGCAGGCCCCTGTGAAGTTCTTTTGCAGGACACTTTGTCTCTCACTCTTGCTCCAGCAACCCACTTTTGAACTAGGTAAGTCCATTCCTTATTTTAGTTTATCTATCTCTAAAATAAATTTTTCTAATTATTATTATTATTTTTAGGATAAATTACATATAAGTTTCATGTGGTTTGACTAATTTACTAAAGGGTCACTATGATTTAAAAAGTGACAAATAAGTTATTGTGATTTACTCCATTAACAAAAAAGGTCCTCGAAGGTATTCATCATTCAAAACTAATGGAATTATTATAACAATGTGCAACTCACATGACCCATTTCCATATACTCAATACTTAATTTTCGAGGTTCAGAGAATAAATATTAAAAATAAAACACTAAAATAAATTTTTGACAAAAATATAGCGAGGGAAGGAAAGTTGGTCTGATAAGGCAATCCTAAGATTCTTTCCCGACTCTATCGCTAAAGGAAAGAAATGAAAATAAAAAAGGAATTTTCTTTTTGTTGTTTTTTTTATCACCTTTGCTCGGTTCTATTTCTATCCATCATAAATGTATCATAGTGGGCATCCTTCTGTTCTCTATGTCCTACAATATTGCTTCCTTATTCTATTCCTTCTCACCTCAAAATTGATACGCTATTCACGTAATTTGCTCACATTTTTTTTAAGAAAAAGAAATTTCTCTTTATAGTTTATACGACAAAAACCTAATTTCTATCCCTAAAAGATAAATTTAAATATTTTAAAATGGAAGCTCTCACGTATCAAAGAGATAAAAAGTAGTAAGTAGTTAAGATTAAATTCATTTTGGCAAGAACCTTTTTGAAAATCAAACAAATTTATCTTTTGTATTTTGTAGGATGGAATCTATGTAAACGTAAACCCTCTTGGTATAAGGAAGTGCAGGCTTTGCATCAGCAGCTGATGCACCTTGCGAAAAAGGAAGCAAATTATAATATTTAGAGTAAACTAATAATTTAATTTCTAAAAAATTAAAACGATATACTTTTTAGTCCCTGAAAGATTAAAACGGTATATTATTTAATTCATGAAAATGACTAATTAATATATTATTTTGATCTTTCAGGGATTAAATTATATATTTCAATTTTTCAGGGACCTAGTTGTCAGCTTTGTGATCTTCGAGGGACCAAATTGTTAGTTTACTCTANCTTTCAGGGATTAAATTATATATTTAAATTTTTCAGGAACCTAGTTGTCAGCTTTGTGATCTTCGAGGGACCAAATTGTTAGTTTACTCTAATATTTATCATAATTTTAACTTTGCATCAGGTTTTCATCCCGTATGTGAAGGGAAAAGCCTAAACGAAACGACACATGGTGAAGGGATACAATTATTTATCTTGGATGAGAGTGTAATTATAAGCAAATAGCTGGAATGGGGATTGAGGTGAATAAATTAAAAAGAGTAGAAGCAGAAAGGTGAAGAATAATTAAAAAGGAAAATAAAGGGAGTAAGAGTGTGTGTGAGAGAGAGAGAGGTGCATTTATTATTGTAATTTGGATGCATATGGTGTCGTAATAGAAAGAGGCGGTGGTGGCTAAGCATGTGCCACACATATACACAAAAATTATACCAAACATATTGCCGTGTTGTTTACAACTTCTTGTTTCTTCCTCTGCTTCCTTTTCTTTTCCTTTTTCTTCTTCCTCTCTCTCTCTCTCTTTATTCAATACCCCCATACATTTGTACCCTTTTGGAGCAGTGAATATTTACATCTTAGTATTGTTATCATTATTTAATTATAATTAAAATAAAATTAAAGAGAGAGAGAGAGAAAGAGAGAGAGTTGTCGATGATCGATAACGTGCGGCCCACCATTGGTTTTGGCCTTTTGTGTGTTAGGTCAACAACTAGGAACAGCTTTTGGCTTCTTGTGCCGATTGCCTCACACTCCCACCAAATACTATTTACTAATTACTCTTCATTTCTCTCTCTCTTATTAATATCACTCACATTTCCTTTACACTCTCTTCCAAGTAACCACTCCTTTCTCCTTATTCTTTTCTTTTCCCTCTTCTTTGTTTTTTTATCTGTCCCATCCTATTCATCAATCTATCATCTTCTTCACTCTATCTTTGTTCCTCCTACCTATTAATAATTTAATATATATACATATCATCCTAATTCAACTATAATCTTCTTCTAAATTCAAATTTAAATTATGGTTAACCCAACCTAGTATCTTGTCTTTCTTTCGATCCCCAAAGCCCAAACCATTCCTCTAAGCAACCAAGGGTCCCTCTTCGCTTTGGATCATAATAATAGTATATATATATATATATAAGCAATAGGGATGGTAACCACTAACCACTAACCGGTAATCTAATCTCAGAGTAATCCCGCCCTTTAATTTGTTCATCTCGGCAGATGAAAACATCAGACATGCATATATCAGGGTCTTCAGAGTCTAGTTCTGTATATTTTTTCTTGAAGATTGATTCAAATTAACGGAGGGGAAAAATAAAGGAAAGTGGTGTTAATTATATTCTTCCCTTCTCAGGGATCCAATGAGAAATAGGAAAGGTGCATAAGGATAATGTCCACTTGTACAATTGGGCATGATGGTAACCACATACGAGAGATAATATGGTCATTTGGACACAAAATAGATTATTTACACTACTGTTTTCAAAATTAGATAGATTAAACTGAAATTTAACCACTGGTCCAATCTATCTCTTAAACTGAAAATAATCAACAATTAAAGGCCAATCCAGTTGATGCTGGGAAGGAAATATACTATTTAAACTCATGATTTTAGACCCCACGATAAACGTGTTTACTGCTGAATCAAGCCGGTCCTTCTCAACAATAAAAAACTATAAAATTAACACGAAGCGAACAATCTTAAGATTGAACTGGGTCATTTTTTGTTCTTTCTTAGTATGGATCACAATGATAATGTTTTAAAATTGTTTTTTCTTATTAAACTTAAACTCAAAATAATATGTTGCTTGTTAAGTTTCAGTTTAACATTTAATTGATATCTTATTCTCTCTATTTTCACTTTTTTGGTATGTGTTAATTTATTTTTTTATTATATTTAATTAATTATATTATTTTTAATTTATTTAATTGTTATAATCTAATTTTGATTTAATTGTTCAACCTTAAATTAATATTTGAATCGGTTCGATGAACAAATTCTTAAAACATTAATTTACGAAAATAGATCTTCTAAAGTTCTTTTATCTACATTTCTTGTAGAGTATGAGAGATAAAAGGAAGAGAGAATAAGAGAGAGAAAGAGAAAATATGATTTTACATATTTTTATTTCATGAATTTTATATTTTCTCTCTCTTTTTTCTTACTTTTCTCTTTTTAAATCTATAAAAAATATAGAGAAAGAAACTCTGAACAATTCAATCCCTTAATTTACACCTTCATAGACATACATACACATGTAAAATATGTATGTGTGTGTATATGCAATGGCATCGTGAATGTATTAATTTTGAGTGGCTATTTTACCTGCAGCGTGTGAGAATATGATTGTACAAAGTGTTTGGCTTTAGTTATTAGGTCACCTTTAAGGCCACTAGGGCTGCCTTTTGCATTGGGTATAAAAAGACAAAGGATGCTATGTGCAATGAATGTAATAGGGTCGTTGGAAGGATTAATTCCCTCTTGTGATTAATTATAATACAAACACCCCCACCCTAGGAAGCATGGACACTTCATTTTGAAGGCGTGTCGCCGTGTCAGACACGTGTCAGTGTCCGACACTCATATGACACCGACACGACACATATCCATAAATTTTAGAATATAAATCAATTTTTTGTAACTTTAACATGATAGGCAAGAGAAAATAATAATAGATATGACATATATTATGAATAAAAATTGTAATTTTTTATTTTTTCATTAAAAATTATGAATATTTAATTATTTATATATATAAATATATGCCGTGTCGTGTCGCGTAATTTTGAAAGTTTGACGTGTCGCTGTGTCCGTGTCCGTGTCGTGTCCCGTGTCCGTGTCAGTGTCCATGCTTCATAGCCCCCACCCAACATTGGTACACTGCACCTATGTCATTTTTATTGGCTGATTCATTTCAACATTATTCTTTCACCAAATTAAACAACAACACCCCAAGCCTTCCAATCCTATCTTTAATTATTTCTTTAATCTCATTAATTATTATACGAATTTTCATTCAAGTGAATTGAATTGTACATTGAATTCACAGAGAAAGAAAAAACAAACAAAAGTAAGACATACCAAGTGTAATGAATTTGATGGGTCGATCACCTTTAATACCCATACCGCTCGGCAAGCATAGGGTTTAAGTGTTTAACTTTTAATTTTGGCAATTAAAAGTTTGAGGTGGGCTATCTAGCTAAATTGAAACCATAGGAGGGAGCAGGTTTTGATGGAAAAAAAAAACCATAAATAATTATGATGTAAATAATAGTAGTAGTAATAGAAGCTCAACAATCCTTAAGTCAATGCCTCGTGATGCACATTAATTTTGATCATAAGGGAAATTTGTATTTTTAGTATTGAAGGACAACCATATTGTGGTTACGTAACATCATTATCTTTCATCCTTTGAAGAAACACCAACAATATAATATGTATTTACATATTTCGTAACTCGCATGAATTTGGCTAAATTATTTTATGCTTTATGTCAAGATTTTCTTTGCGATGCCTTATCACAAGGAACCCACAATTAGAAACACGGCATGATCGAAACCCAATTCCACTTGCGTTTCTTTATGAACTTCACACAATTGGGATAAGCAGAAATGTTTGACCCTCCCAAGAAAAAAGTTAAGCAGAAAATGACAAATAAAATGCATAGGAAAGAGCCTTGGAGACTCTTTAGTTTAAGGAAGCTAGCTTTTTCTTTGTACGAGTGCGTATTGTTGTTACTGTACAATGGAAAAAATAAAGTTGGTGAAAAAATAAAATGGATTTGCTATATTGATGTTTGAGTATTATAAGTGATATATGAATGTGATTAATGAGGAGGATGATGACAGCCATGATGCTTTAATTTTAGAATTTTTAAAAAATTAGACGACCAAGGGAGATCGTGACGTGTTCTTGATTATCTATTCTCCAACTTGCAAACAAACTAGACGTACACATGTATGTTTTTTCTTTAATACTATATATAAACTAGTATGAACCCCGCGCGATGCGCAGGACAAAATTACTTCATTTTATTATTATATAAATTGTGAATGCTATCCTTTAGAAATTAAAGGTATTTATTCAAATTNGTTAGTTGTTGGTATTGGAAAATCACTCTCAAATGTTAATATATATATTATATATAATCAAATAAATGCGCAAGTTGGTTCCTTCAGATAGCCCAATTAGTGGCCGGGCCTAGAAAATATCATGGGCTGAAATGTTTCCTCAGTATTCCCTCATAATTCAATGTTTCCTCAGTATTCCCTCATAATACCCACGTGCATAATATGGGTCTATCGGGCCTAAGCCCAGAAGGCCCATGATTGTGAGCGTCGTTCTTTTTAAGCGTCTGACGCTTGTTGTAGTTATGAACGACCCAAAAACAAAAAGGCACTTGTGTTCACCCCTACCAATTACCATCCACTGGAATTAATTCAGTGATGTTGGTAGTTTGTTTCGAGCGTAGTCATGAACGGCGTGGTAGATCACATGCATAAAATCCTGCTTAAACATTTGTAATCACCAATTACCTGCTAATTTCTAATCAACACTCAACAACAAGCAATGGTGGAGAAAGCTAAGAGAGTCTGTTTCGCTATGTCAACATACTCTAGCTGCTATTTTAAAGGGCTTCCCTTCTAGCTTCTAACTTCTATCCCATTTTTTCTATTTCCAATAAACCGCATCTCATTTTCTCATGTGCAAATGAGAAACTTAGATTCTCTCTTTGGCAGTATATTGGTTTTCAAATAAGACAAAATAGAAATATGCAAAAACTTGATTTTGAATTTTAGGGAATCCAATTATAAAATTTCAAAATAAGCACTGCCTGTATGCACGTGGGTATTTCTAATATCCTAGTCAAAAGCAAGCATCTGATTGAGATGTACAAACGAATTGTATTCAGAAACAACGTGCATCCATACTAAAACCCAAAAAAAAAACAATGGTTTTTTTATCACTGAGTTACCATTAACAGGACAGCCGCTACTCCTCAAGATGTTAGATGCCCGACAATGAGGGAATAATTTGAAACATAAAATCATTCCTTGTTTTTAACTTGGGTAACTAAGCATATAATCTCATTCGCAGTAAGTTAAAAGAATGATAAATATTTTAATTTAGTTAACAAACAGTTTGGTTAAATTATATGTATGGTTTATGGCCAAAATTTTATAGGGAATCAAGTTCAACGCTTGGCTTGCTAAGCTGAGTATGAGCTAGCGATATCTTTAAAAAATTCCTCAAGTTACAACCACCATATTTTTCTATTATTCAATCATTTTCGCATATGGCCATCAAGGCGTCAACAGTATCTGAAACAGATTGCCATTGGCGACGTTTGTAGATAATCTATTGATTAGCACATAGGGATCAAAATGGGCTGCCTCCTAATTCCTCAACACCTAGTATTCATTCCTAAACTCATGAAAATGAAAAAAAAAAAACGATCTTAATAAAGAAATTGCACGCCATCCTAATGTTATTGAATCAGTCAGTGTAAATTTTCCGATGTCGTTCCCATTCAAAACGCGGATAGTTGAATCAAACAAGTGCCTTAATTTTGAGTTTGAACAGTTGACACTTGACACTCAAGTTGATTCATATTTTCATAATTCAAACAAAAAAAACAAACAAGCCATCGGCGACTAATAATATTACATTTCTTTTCCATTCTCTGTCAAAGTCAATGTCACGTACCTAAACCAACAAGCATGGTCCTAGTTATTTAATCAAATCAATCAGTGTAACAAATTAAATAAATCCTTTAATATATATAAAAAATTAATCAGGCTAAGTAGCTCCATACCTTGGCACTTTCCCTCTGTGTCTTGATCTTCCCAGAAGCAAAGAAGAGGTCACCAAAATCACCATGGACAGACTAGTGAAAGCTGATGTGAAGGAAGTAGAGATTGTGTTCATCAAGGGCCAAAAGTGTAGCACATCGTTCAAACTCACCAATCTTATGCACACCATGTCTG
>QANZ01033957.1:0-12215 GCA_003254925.1 Chamaecrista fasciculata
AAAAAAAAAAAAAAAGCAAAAGACCTGTTGGTGCCCCAACGTTTGGGGTCAGTTTCAGTTATGCCCCCAATGTTTGTTTTGTGTTAGTTATGCCCCCAACGTTTCACATTGTTGTCAATTATATTGTAACCTTAAATTTTTTGGGGCCAAAGTCCTATTTTGGTCCCTCAAGTTTGCTCAAAGTTCCGTTTTGGTCCCTCAGCTCAAAGTCCTTCATTCACCATCATCTTCACCACAACTACCACCACCGTCAGCAGCAACACTACCGCCGCCCCCGAGCTTTTCCAGCGAGGTTTGTCTTCTCCGGCAAACTTTCTGGCGAGATACACGGCGGCTTTGTTGACTACGAAAACTCCTAATCCAAGGTTTTTTAACCTCCTAAGTTCAATGGCGGCCTGCATTTTGCAAACAAATCACCGGCAATATGATTTTCGGCAATTGTATAATTTTTCGGCAGCTTAAATTTGACTATTTCGAGTCATTTGTTCGCAAAATGCAGGCTGCCATTGAACTCAGGAGATCAAAAAAACTTGGATTAGGAGTTTTCGTAGTCATCGGGGTCGCCATGTATCTCGCCAGAAAGTTTGCCGGAGAAGACGAACCTCGCCGGAAAAGCTCGGCGGCGGCAGTGGTACTGTTGCTAACAGGGGTGCTGTTGCTACTGCTGCTGACGGTGGTGGTGATGGTGTTGGTGGTGGTGGTAGTGGTGAAGATGATGATGAATAAAGGACTTTGAACTAAGGGACCAAAACAAAACTTTGAGCAAACTTGAGGGACCAAAATAGAACTTTGGCCTAAAAAAATTGAGGTTAGGGTATAATTGATAACAATATGAAACGTTTGGGGCATAACTGACACAAAACAAACGTTAGGGGCATAATTGAAACTGACCCCAAACGTCAGAGGCACGAACAGATGTTTTGCCAAAAAAAAATTTGAACAATTGCAGTTTCCTTATATAATTTTTATCTTCTACCTTAGGTGGTAGATTTTGATTTTTATTTTCTACCTTAGGTGTTAGATTTTGATCTTTTACTCTTAAATTTAATTAATCTTATTTTGATCTTTTAATATTAAAAAATTAATAAAAAAATTTCTATCCTCTAATTAAAATCATTAATTTGATTTAATGGGAAATATTAAGTTTTGTATTTGTTTGTTTGTTCAACATTATGTATAATTAATAAAAAAAAGACTGTCACATTCATGTTGCGCTTTATGATCTTTCCAAAGATCTTGGTACCTGGAACACTTTGAAAGAGCTCCAAATTCCAAATGACATGATTCTTCTTATCATGGAATGCATTCGAACATCCAAGTTCAATCCAACTAGAGGAATTCGTCAAGGAGATTCTCTGTCCTTATATTTTCATCATATGTATGGATACATTATCTCACATTATCGCAGAGGCTGTTAACGAAAAAAGATGGAGCTCGATGCGTGTGGGAAGAAATGGGCTCAAAATTACTCATCTTATGTTCACCGATGACTCCGCTATATGGAGGGATCTGTGCAATATTGGCTACTTGGAGCATGCATCACGACTTGGGTTATAGGGAGTGGTCTCAGGCTCCTATAGGAATTGATAACTTGTTGCTTTTTGATGCTATGGGGGTGTCTACCTCTAAAATAGGGTCTCTTTGGGTGAGCATTACTTTTTCATTATTTTTTCATTATCCCTATTTTCATTACATAACTTCATCTACAGTGTTATATGGGTGTTTGTTTTGCAATTATAAAGTCATTACAAAAATATTATTTCATTACATATTTCATATCCAATTACTAACATACCCCTACTTAAATACCTATAATTACCTATACTCTAATACAAATCTAAAAAAACTATTTAGCAAAATAGTAATTTTCAATACCCTCATTTATTACACTAACAACTTTCTCTCTCCACTCATCATTTTTTCTTTTTTCTTCCTCTTTTTTTATTCACCCCCTCTCTCTCTCACATATATATTTTATAATTAGAATATATATATATACATTTTGGCCAAAAATATATATATATATACGTATTATAATAATATAATGTGTATATATATTTTAACATATATATATATATATATATATATGCCACACACTCACGTATTCATATATATAATATAATAATATATAAATATTTTTTATTTTATAAATATATTATATTATACTATATATAATTTATAATTTATATTAATTTAAAATAAAATAATTCAACTCATGTTATTTACATTTTAGTCCATGATATAAAATATATAATTCAGACGCCAAAAATATACATTTTGGTCTCTCCTCCAGTATATATATGGGTATACGAGAGAGGCGGATAGTGGAAGAAGAGTGGATGGTGCGATGTGCTCATGCGTGAAGATCAACGGTCATATTATTACCCGCAAAAAGACAAACCGTTTTGATTAATATATAATTTTTGGTCCCACATTTTTTTCGTGGATAACATTTTGGTCCTTCAATTTATTTTTTGGAGGAAAGTTTGCAATATAGAAACCCAATCGTTGATGAATGCAATTTTTTACGGGTCAAGAGATATATTTCACTTTCGTAAGGACCGATTCGTTCAATTTATATAAAACCATAGACCAAATGGTAGGTTTTTAAACATTTTCATGTTATTTACATTTTGGTCCTTTCATTTCATTACATAATACTACTCCAACCTTCATTACAAATATTCACATCTAGCACAAATTCCGAGACAATTTCATTACCATTTCATTTCATAACCATCACAACCAAAAAGTCAAAATATTATTTATTTTATTTCTATCTATTTCCATTATCAATTATCAATTCTACCCCTATACAATTTAAAAAAACCCATATATTTATTTCAATCAACCACAATCATTACATACCCTTTTTCATAATTTCACATCCTATTTTTTTCATTACATCTCAAACTAATCCAAACACCATTTTCATTACAATTTCATTACATAATTTTCTCATTACCATTTCATTACATAAAATCATCATTTCATTACATAAAATCATCATTTCATTACCTACTTCTAATCCAAACACACCCGTCTTTTCTTAGTTTTGTTTTGATGTGTTTGTGCTTTGGGCTTATGCCCCTTTTCATCAAAAAAAAAAAGGGTAATGCTAACAATTGCCCTTAAGACACTTGTTAAAATGCATTAATTGCACTTTGAAAATAAAATTTCTATTTTGAAAATGCTAATTTACTTCAGAATTTTAAAGAAGCACTAACTCTTTGTCCCTTTTATTTTTTAAGACTAATATACCCTTATCATCTCTCTCTTTTGTTTGTGAGTAGTCATCCTCCACTTTCTTCTTTTCATCATATAATTACATCTTGCATATTGTTGTTTGATTTTCTGAAATTACATGACATTATTATCTTTTCTTAGAAAAAGAAAGTGAAGAATTTACACAAAAAAAAGTGCAGACATTGGCATATGGCATTAATAATTTAATTAAGAATTAATAAAAGTGCAGATGACGGTGGTTTATTTCTTTTAAGGGTATGTATAAAATATTAATAAAATATTGATAAGGGTATATTAGTCTTAAAAAATGAAAGAGACAAAGAGTTATTGCTTCTTTAAAATTGTGAGGTAAATTGGCATTTTCAAAATAAAAATTTCATTTTCAAAGTGCAATATGCACCTTAAAAAGTGTTTTAAAGACACTTGTTAGCATTATAAAAAAAAAAAATTCTTGATGTTGACTATTAATTGATGATATGAAAATATTTGTATTTTTGTATAACAATTAATTAACAAGGAGAAAAACAAGAACTAAACTAGCTAGGACGAAACCAAAACAGGAAAAATTAAACTAGGACAAAACCATCTTGTGACCCAATGGAGTATTGTCACGCCCCATTAGACATGTCAACTTTAAAATATGCATAAGTTTAAAATAAAAAGAATTGAAATAAATTGGGATTCACCTAGCCTTTACTCAAAAGCTTTATCATCTTATAATAAAACAAAACTACTAATTTTGTCTCCAAACTTTACACTTAATGTTTTATATTTTAGTCAATTTTATCTTTTTATATTTTTTTTTTGGCAAAAAATGAGAAATGTACGTGACAAATAATATGTAATGTAAAATTAATAAAAAAAAAATTCAAATACTAACTCACATTGAAAAACAGGATACAGTCTGTCGCTAATTTATTAAAAGAAGTTAGTCAGAGGATAAAATTGACTAAAATATATAACATTGGAGACAAAATTGACAACAAAAAAAGATTGGAAACAAAATTGACAGTTAATATGAAGTTTGAGGACAAAATAACATGGTTTCAAAAACCGGACCAGACATTGAACCGGCTGAGGTAGGGGTTTAAGGTTCAATGGTTTAACCGGGGTCAGACCATTGGCAAATAAATAAATTAAAAATAATAAAAAAACCTAAATATGATAAAATTTTAATTCAAATAGTTATAATTAAGTTGCAAAATACAATTATAACATTAACTTATAGATACAAGTTTCATAAATTAACATGAATTACTATAGATAGAATGAATTTTCATAATATTCATCAACATAATATCATTAAAATTTAAATGAAATTTTATGATCACTTTCTCTATCAAATTTTGATTCATAATCAACATTCTCTAAGATTTGAGCCATAACTAAAAAAAACCAAAAAAAGTAAAAAAGAAAACAAAAAAAATAAATAAGACCGGTTCAACATGTTCAACCCGGTTTCACCAGCTTTTGACCGGTTCCCGTGGTTCTTAGCCAGTTCTCTGCACATCCGTTTTTTGTGAAAACTCAGATCGGTCTAGTTCCCGGTTCAACTGATTGGACCGGCCGATCCGATCCGGTTTTAATAACCATGAAAAATAGTGCTTTTGCCTATAATAAATACTTAGATACAAGACAATCAAGATGTTCAACCTCACAAAAGCCACGCACGGCCCAAACCAACTGATAATTATAACATTGCTAAAGCATATATATTACTAGAGGCTTTGCGTGCCCGTTGTAAAATAAATGAGGGACTAAATCATTAACACAGTAAAAAAAGAAGGGATCAAATAATAATTTTTCTCCTATTATTAATTTTGTACTATAATTTTAAAATGTGAACGACCAGAAAGGGGTAGAGCTATATAATATAAGATATATAAACAAACTAAAGGTCGAGGATATAACAAGCACTCTCGAAGAAGAGCTAGCACCACTATTACTGTACTCGCTTGGCTTATCTTGTATAACAGAAACTGAAAAGGATAAAAGTGATAATTGAAAATTATGGTAAGATATTAGGTCCCACTTTCCACAATCCCATAGACATATCAAATATTCAAACCATAGCTTATATGATTGATAATCTTAAATTTAATTAATCTTATTTTGGTCCCTTAACATTAAAAAATTAACAAAAAAAAAAGTCTTTCCTCTAATTAAAATCATTAAACTCATTTAATGGTAAATATTAATTAAGTTTTTTATTTGTTTGTTTGTTCAACATTATGTATAATTAATAGATTGTTGACGTTGACTGTTAGTTGATATTAAAAATATTTTTATTTTTGTATAACAGGGACCAAAACAAGAAAAACTAAACTAGGACGAAACCAAAACAAGAAGATAAAGCCTCTGCCCAAGTTCTTGATGAATATTGTGATCCAGCGGCTAGTACTATTACGCACCATGAAGCATGTCAACTATAAAATTAAATATGCATAAATTAAAGATAAAAAGAATTGAAACAAATTGGGATTCACCTAGCCTTTATTCAAAAACTTTATCATCTTATAACAAATACTTAGATACAATCTGTACAGGTCACGTGCTCCCACAAAGGGAGTAGTGACGTATTTATATTTTAGGATAAATTATATTTTGATATTTTATGGTTTGGTTTGATTCTACTTTGGTACCTTGTAATTTAAAAAGTGACGTTTCAGCAGTACCTTATGTTTTTCCATCATTAACACAAAGGGTCCATGTGGTTTACTTTTGTTAATATTTAACAAAAAGTTCTAACGTGGTCTAATCTTAGCCATTATTATCTTGGCCGTCGATTTCTATTGCATCTTAGTGTTGATTTTTCTTACATCTGATCTTAGCCGTCGATTTCTATTCTAAGGTTAAATATTTATTTTAATCCTCAAATTATGGGTAAGTTTCATTTTAGTCAAAAAACTATTTTTCGTTCTATTTTTATCCTCAAACTTTCACATTTGTTTCATTTTAGTTCCCAAAACATGATTTTATCATTGAAATGCTTAATTAATATAGAAGGTTTTTACATGATAAAAATCCAAACCCTACGTTTTCCCCTGCAATTGTTATCAATTTCAACCCCCTGCTGTCATTGATATGATCCTTTGTTTTCTTCGTTGATCTGGCTTTCTCCTCTCCAATTTCTCCTCTTCTATGAGCGGTTTAGTTTCTTTAAAAATGCATCAAAATTGAATGATTTGATATATAATTTTTTACTTTTATTGTATTATAAATGATTATATTTAACTAAAAAAATATTATTTTCTTTTGATCATCATTTAGTTTTATCATATTTTTTAGGTAAAAGTCCCAGTTTGGTCCTATATTTTTCGGTTAAGTTGCATAATTGGTCTCATATCTTTGCAAAAGGATCAATTGGTTGATTTTTTTTGCAAAGATATGAGACCACTTCTACACTTGACCCAAAGATAGAAGACCAAAAATTATATGGGACCAAATTTGAAACTTTTGCAAAGATATGAGATCAAAAGTGCAACACAAAAAGATACATGATCAAATTAGGAACTAAGCAAAAGATATGAGACCAAATTTACACTTTCACCTATTTTTTATAATGATATATTATTGAATATTAAAAATTTACCATTTAGATTTAAGTCAATGAACTAACTATTGTTCTCAATCATTATATTTTTATCCTCTCAACAGGGCTTCTTATGGCTCACATTCATTAAGAAAATTGGTGGATTGAACTATCTATCTTAGCGAATGGGTAGAAAGAGAATATTTGAAATATATCACACACTTTAATTTCATATCTTTTTATAGTTATTTTATTTTATTATATTATATTCTTTGAATTTACTAGTTTATTTTTATTTGATTAGATATTTTTCTTCTGTCTATAAAAAGATACTCTCAAATTGATTCTTGTTTATTGGAGACTCTCATGACAAAGTTCTGAACGATTTAGCCGCAAGAGATTAATGTAGTTTTGATCTTTTTAATTAGGGTTACCAATACGACAATACCCAAATATAAATCTAAAATATAAGACATTTTATATTATAAAATTAGTTAGATATAAGGATAGTTATGTCATTCAAAATTATTTGATAATTTTATAAAACATGTTCAACTCACATGGGACTTAAAAGATAAAAATATAACGGTATTATTAACGGTTGGAGGGGATATTGCTTTGAAATTAATAGATTAGGGAGTTAATTGTTTTTTTTTTATAGATTAGGGGAACATTGCAATTGACCATATAGTTTAGGGTGGGTAAATGCAATTTCCCCTAAATTTAAAGTGATTTGACAAAATAAAGTATTTTTCATTTTTAAAATCATGTTTGTTGATGTTGCAACCTCATGGTGAGGCTTTTTAACAAATGGAGGCATTAGTTTAGTTTTATATAATAGTAATAGACAAGACAAAAGACCCTTTCGTGCCCCTAACGTTTGCGGTGATTTTTAGTTATACCCCTAACGTTTTATTTGTGTCAGGTGTGCCCCAATGTGAAGCGTTAGTTTCAATTATGCCCCTAATTTTACTTGTTTGTCAATTTTTTGTTCTGAATTGAATATGTGGCAAGGTGACTGGATAAATAAAACATTCCTGATTTATTTTCTATCTATCATGACATTTTCTACGTGGATTTACATTCTCTAAACCAAAAAATTACTACCCTAAAATTTTTTTGACATCTTCATCTTCATTTTCGCAAACCTTATATCACGTAAGAAATGCCATGGTGGATAAAAAATAAATCACGGATGTTTTATTTATCCAGTCATCTTGCCACGTATTCAATTCATAACAAAAAATTGACACACAAGTAAAAAAAAATTGACACATCAGCATTGAGTCAAAATTGGAGGCATAATTGAAACTAGAGTTTCACATTGGGGGCACAATTGACACAAATGAAACGTTAGGGGCATAACCGAAAATCACTGCAAATGTTAGGGGCACGAAAGAGTCTTTTGCCTAATAGATAATGAGAAAACTAGCAACTCGGTCCCTGAAATTTGGATGCACTGGTTGATAGGTCTGAATTATCAAAATTGTACAAGCCGCTGAATTTTCAAAACGTCATACTAATAGGTCCCTCCATCATATGGCTATTAGCAAAAAGCTGACGTGTACATAACGAACGTTGATGTATCCTGTTATGTGCTAATGTGTGCTGTTATGTTCACGTCATCACCCGTTATCTTAAAAAAAAATATATGCCACATAAAAAAAAAAACACCACATCAGATTTTCGCCATTGCACTAATAGGTCCCTGACCCATTTTTATTCCATTATTCTCAATTCCCCCTCTTTTTCATCATCTTCATTCATTTTAGTCTCAAATCCTCAAAATAAAATTCTAAAGTGTCCCAAAACTCTTCTAAACATTCCAATTTAGTCCTTAAAAATATTAAAAACCCTACAACCCTAAAACCTAAACCCTAAACCCTAAAACCTTAAAAAAAAAGTATGGGTTGTACAATTAAGTACTTGACCCAATCTTATTCCATTATTTTCAATTCTCCCTCTTTTTCATCATCTTCATTCATTTTAGTCTCAAATCCTCAAAATAAAATTATAAAGTGTCCCAAAACTCTTTCAAACATTCCAATTTATTAGTCCTTAAAAATATTAAAATCCCTAAACCCTAAAACCTTAAACCCTAAACCCCTAAAACCTTAAACCCCAAACCCCTAAAACCTAAACCCTAACACCAAAATCCTAAAACCCTCAACTCCTAAAACATATTTTTTTTAATCCTCATCTTCATCTTCCCGGATTAATTTTTTTTTAATTTTCATCTTCATCTTCCATTCAACTCATATTCTGAAATCGACGTCATTCATCTTCATCTTCCATTCAACTCATCTTCATCTTTATCTTCGTGGTTGCAAAATTCATCTTCATCTACCCATATTTTTTTCACGGGGTCTGTCCCTTCGCTTTCTCCACCATCAAGTACATTAGATTCGACCATAACATTTCTTTTTTTTTTTTGGTTGTTCCAATCTGGATCTGTGAAGAATGGAAGGAAATAAAGAATCTGAAGATGGAAGCTATATGCATAAAAGAATGAATCAATCAATCCCCTGCTGAATATAAATGGGAGATCATCAAACTTACTTGGTGATGTTGCTATGGAGAAGAAAGAAGAGCAAGAATAAGAACAACCCACTTATCCAAGAGTTCCAAAGCACACAGAGCCAAATAGCAAATGTAGAAAGTGGAGACAAGTGTTTTGTGTCAGGAGGAGAACGAAAGGAACAACCCCCTTAGAATCCAAAAACCCACTATCTCGTTTTGTCTAAAAACAAACCAAAACTTTTCATGTTTTGGGTAAAATTGCAAAAGGGTCCCCTTAGTTATTGTAAAATAACAAAACTACTCCTGATCAAATACAACATCATATTTTAGTCCAAAAAAGATAGATTATTAATATAATCAAATAGTTAACAAAATAGTCTCCATTATAAATTGGCTCTTTGTAAACATTAACAACTTAATGGGATAGTTGTTAATACTCTTTGGACGTGAGTTGAGGTTCTTTGCCTGGTCTTGGAAGGCTTGTGGATAATCCAACCCATCACGGATTACCACAAGTAATATGAACCCAATCCATTCTTATTCAGACTTACAATAAATTAATTACTTAATCAGTAAACACAAATATTAATCTTACAATAGATTAATGCTAATCCACACAAAAATTCCAACAATCTCCCACTTGGATAGCATTAATCTATTAATAGATTAATCAACAAAATACTGAAGCAAGTAATTAATTATCACAAAATACACCAATGTGTATAACAGATGAAACCATACTCACAGATCACTGAATCCGATAAGGAAACAAGTGATATACACAAAACAGATCACTGAATCCGATAGGGAAACAAGTGATACAAACATCAACACAAAATGGTTTCAGTATCTGAATAAGATAGAGTACGAAATGACATTGAAATGTCATATAACAATACAGAAGTCTATAAAGACTTAACTCAGACTCCCACTAGACTAAGGCCACCACAAAATTTAACAAGAGCCATATGAGCATGATTTAAAAACTCCATAGGCAAGCCCCTAGTCAATAAATTTATCAACGAATGTTCACTAACGATGTGAACCAAATGAGTCTGATACACGAGATGTCAAATTCAAGATTTGAACAAAACCAGATCCAAACAACAACAAAAAACAGTTGTGAGACAACACAAGACATTGAATCTGATAGGGAAAACAATGTTTCTCACCAACTGAACAAAATTGGATCCCAAAGTTGGACAAAATCCAACAAATGCAACTAAATTACATCAAATGTCTTTCTAAGACCAAATTGGACTGAATCGAATAATTATAATAATGTTACCAAAATGCCTCTTAAAGCAAATTGGACTGAATCCAATAATTGTAACAAAGTTACCTCAAATGCCTCGTGAAGGCCAAATTGGACTAAATCCAATAACTGTAACAAAGTTTCACCATATACCTTTTGAAGGCCATACTGGCTAAATCCAATGATTGTAACAAAGTTACCCAGATGCCTGTTGAGGGCCAAATTGGACTAAATCCAATAAATGTAACAGAGTTACCTCAAATGCCTGTAAATGCCAAAATTGGACTAAAACCAATAAATGTAACAGAGTTACCTCAAATGCCTGTAAAGGCCAAAATTGGACTAAAACCAATAAATGTAACAAAGTTACGTGAGATGCCTATTGAAGGCCAAATTGGACTAACTCCAATAATTGTAACAAAGTTACTTCAGATGTCTGTAAGGACCAAAATTGGACTAAATCCAATCAATGTAACGAAGTTACTACAAATGCCTCTTGAAGGCCAAATTAGACTAAATCCAATAATTATAGCAAAATTACTTGAGATGCCTCTTGAAGGCCAAATTGTACTAAATCCAACAATTGTAACGAAGTTACCCAAATGCCTCTTGAAGGCCAAATTGGACTAAATCCAATGATTGTAACGAAGTTACCCAAATGCCTCTTGAAGGCCAAATTGGACTAATTCCAATAAATGTAACGAAGTTACCCAAATGCCTCTTGAAGGCCAAATTGGACTAAATCCAATAAATGTAACAAAGTTACTTCAAATGCCTCTTGAAGGCCGAATGGGACTAAAACCAATAAATGTAACTAAGTTAAAACAGATCAAAATTGGGAAAAATCCAATTTAAAGTTTACTCAAACTCCCACTAGAACGAAATATTATCCAAAAAAAGGTCCACAAAATGCTCATACGAAAATTAATACTAAGTCTTGTCAGCAACACCAAAATGGTCAAACACATATGTTGGCCCAAGATCCCTCATAGCCAAATAATCATTTAAGATTATCAAATACATGTTTAGGGACTCAAACCAGACATCATAATTAGTCCCAACCAAAGTTTTCACCACAGAAAGTTGCTTACAAACAAAAGCTGATATGGCCAATAACAAACATGAAACAATAATTATGTCTCAAAAACATAATTATAACAGAAAGTTTCCTTCACAGAATCAACTTATGTAACCTCATGAAAGTTGCTAAAACCATAAGCTGATTTGACCATAAACAAATGAGAAATATTAATTTTGTCTCTAAACCATAATTATAACACCAGATTTCCCTCACAGAATCAGCTTATGCAACTTTATGAAAGTTGCTAAAACCAGAAGCTGATTTTGGCCATTAACAAATGGAAAATATTAATTGTCTCAAAAACATAATTATAACACAAGATTTCCCTCACAGAATCAGCTTATACAACCCCATGAAAGTTGCTAAAAACAGAAGCTGATTTGACCATTAGCAAATGGGAATATTAATTATGTCTCAACAACATAATTATAACACAAGATTTCCCTCACAGAATCAGCTTATGCAACTTTATGAAGGTTGCTAACACCAGAAGCTGATTTGGCCATTAGCAAATGGGAAATATTAATTATGTCTCAACAACATAATTATAACACAAGATTTCCCTCACAGAATCAGCTTAT
>QANZ01033957.1:13715-29540 GCA_003254925.1 Chamaecrista fasciculata
ATTATCAAATACATGTTTAGGGACTCAAACCAGACATCATAATTAGTCCCAACCAAAGTTTTCACCACAGAAAGTTGCTTACAAACAAAAGCTGATATGGCCAATAACAAACATGAAACAATAATTATGTCTCAAAAACATAATTATAACAGAAAGTTTCCTTCACAAAATCAACTTATGTAACCTCATGAAAGTTGCTAAAACCATAAGCTGATTTGACCATCAACAAATGAGAAATATTAATTTTGTCTCTAAACCATAATTATAACACCAGATTTCCCTCACAGAATCAGCTTATGCAACTTTATGAAGGTTGCTAACATCAGAAGCTGATTTGGCCATTAGCAAATGGGAAATATTAATTATGTCTCAACAACATAATTATAACACAAGATTTCCTTCACAGAATCAGCTTATGCAACTTTATGAAAGTTGCTAAAACCAGAAGCTGATTTAGCCATTATCAAACGGGAAATATTAATTATGTCTCAAAACATAATTATCGCACAAAGTTTCCCTAACAAAATCAGCTTATGCAACTTTATAAAAAATGTGAAAACACATGTATATCAAAATTTGAAGAACAAAGAGGGGATCAATACAAAATGAATCCATCGTCTCCATATCGATAGGATACAAACAGACTCCGGAAACATTATAAACAAATCACAATGCTAACAAGATACGAATGAGCATGCGCCACAAAATTGCATATTAACTATGTTTTACTGATAGGGTTAAACCACAATTAACATACAAATAGTTTGAGATTGAACAATCTTCTCTCCCACAAACAGGAATTTTAAAAACTAATTTTATAAGACACAAATCCTGTAATTTGAGAGAAGCTTAAAACAAATCAAGTATCGCAACAGATGGTCAGAGGAATAAAAATTAACCAAATGCATGTCAAATATTTGAATCCTCATCAACCATATAAACCAATAAATGGCTTAACAAAAGCGATACATATTTGAAGTGGCTGTAGGTGTCTATCCGACCCTTCAAAACAAAACAGCCCTTCCACACATAACAAATATGCAACTTGACGTGGATGGAATCATCTACTTAGCTAATTTAATCTGGATCCGAGTAAAACAAAAACATTCAAATCGGATCAGATATCGAAAAGGCCAACAAAAGATTTACAGTACTTTACAAGTACCTAATGACATGTTAATAGCTTTCCAATAATCCCTAACGAAATTGTTCAAGTATTTTCCAAGTACACTTACACGAAAGATTATAACTTGACTAGTGTACACTTGAGCAAAGCAGCGGAAGTCTAAGGGATTCACACAAGATTGGAAAGCTTATCAACAAAAGACACAAGAGTGCAACTCAAATTTCTTAAACACTCACTTAAATATAGGTTCCATGAGATAAGCCAAAATACCACAAGACTTACCAAGGTGAAATTAATGGGCAATACAGAAATAAGATTTCACCCAAGGCATTCCCACAAAACGGTTATTAAAACAAATGTTATATCTCAATCAGGAGACCTATATAAAATATTTTGTCCAAAACAAATATCTTAGGTGCTCATCAATCCAAAACAAAGAAGAGATATTAGGACAAAATAAACAAAATCAATAGCTTAATAATCAGTAATTTCAAATAGTAGTTAATTAATTAATGCTAATCCATGCAAATATATTAATCTCTCCCACTTGGATAACATTAATTAATTATCGGATTGGTCCACAAAACTGAACTAAGCAATTTATAATATCAAAACAGATTGCATTAACAGATGTCACACCGATAGGGTATGTCCATCGTCAATACAATTTCGGTTCACAAAACAAAACAACCCTGTAATCGGACCCAAGATAGGTGAGCACTCAATCACAAGTTGCTAACAATGCCAAAATAATATCCATAAGCAAAGATTTCCAATTTTGGTCAAAAGGGGCTCAAAAAATAATTTTGGGCACATAAAACACAATTTAAGTGCATATTATCAGGTCAAAAATTATTTGACATACCAAACCATAATAGTAGGGAGAGTGGCAAACATATATGGTAAAAAAATAATTTAAAAAATATGCACAAAAAATTTCAACTCAAAATTCTGAGAATACATGTCCCCAACCTCAGAATTTAAAATTATGGAAATTAGATATTGGATATTTTGATACCTCAAAAAATTAAAGAAAAATAATTTTCCAAAGAGAAATAAATTATTTTGAGGCAAATATCTAGAGTCTAAATTGGTCATTAAAAAAAAATGGGCCAAAACTTACAAATTAATTAAAAAATGCAATATAACAAACATAACCCTTTAAATAAGTAAAGGACTAAATAATGACTAATTAATCAATCATCCATTTTGCATCTCATGGCCGAAGTCCAAAAAATGGCGTGACCCATTGCTAGAATTTTTTTTTTAATAACAGGGACCAAAATGCAAATTTCACCAAAAGAGAGTGGACCAGAAATGCAATTTTCACAAAATCTTCATCTCCTTCCTCCAGCGACTCTTCGACCCGAACCAAAAGAAACAAAAGGACTCGACGGTCAACCCGCCGGTAACCCCCATTTTCCGGCGTCGTTTTCGTCAACCAAAACGCCGATTAGCATCGGCTCACTAAGAGGAACAGATCTGTGACATCAAATTTACAAAACGCGTCCAAAACGAAAACGAACCGAGCCTCAAAGTTTTTCCGAAACTCAAGCTCGTTCACCATTTTCAAATCTCCAGAAAAGAGATGTTTTCCCAAAATTTCTTAGCTCAAAATGATCCCCAATGGCTGAAAATGAGAATGCATAAACTCATTTGTCAAAACGACATCAAACAAAGTCGAATCGAAGCCTCCAAAAAATTTACGAAGAACGATTCATGGCTTCTCGGCGCCGTAAAAATGGAGTTCAAAAACGCATTTTCCCTCAAGATTTTAGTGCAAATATGAACAACAAATTCCAACTAACATAATGCACAAACCAAATGCGAAACTTCACCCTAAAAACTCAAGAAAACGATGGCTCAAATGCTTCGAAACTGATATGTAAAGTTTGGCAAAAAAAAGAGCAAATTGCAAAACAAGGACGCTCAAAACTGCGGATCACCTTAATGGATAGTTAATACTCTTGGACGTGACTTGAGGTTATTTGTATGGTTTTCGAAGGCTTGTGGATAATCTAACCCATCACGGATTACCATAAGTAATATAAATTCAATCCATTCGACTTACAATAAATTAATCACTTAATCAATAAATATAAATATTAATCTTACAATACATTAATACTAATCCACACAAAAATTCCAACTTCCCCACCAAAAAACGAATGAAAAACTTTTTGCTTTAATGTATTAAGCTCTGCCTCCATCATTTTATTTCTTCCATGGCAGTCTCCATCATAACCGACCAGAACATTTCAACTTCAAAATCTGGCCCTCCTCGCTCCTGGCTCGGGCTTGACGGCCTCATCGTCGCTCTCACCGCCGTTTTGTTCCTAATCCTCACCTTTGTCGTCGGCGTCGACAATTCCCAAACTCATCAACCAAATCCAAATCCAGAGGACATTGCGTGGGTTTGAAAAAAAAATCTGGATTTAGCATGGAAAATCTTGATTTGGCGTGGATTTAGCATTCTGAGATTAACTTCTCATCAACCCGTCGATTTTGATTTGAGAAATCGAAAATTTGTTTCAATTCAATGTGATGTATTGTATTTAGTATTTACTATGATTATGATTTACGAGTATCGCAATATATTGATTGTAGTAATTTAAAAATATTGTCAAAACTAGCCAAACATATGGTTGTGGACTTGTGGCCACTACCGCGCAAAAATCATATTTTAGCTGCACTTGCAATTATAATGTAACATATATACTATGAAGCATAAGCACTTCATTTTGAGGGTGTGTCGCCATGTCGGACACGTGTCAGTGTTCAACACCTGTATGACACCGACAAGACACTTATTCATAAATTTTAGAATATAAATCAATTTTTTGTGATGACATATAAGAGAAAATAATAATAAATATGACATATATTATGAATAAAACTTGTAATTTTTAAATTTTCATTAAAAATTATGAATATTTAATTATTTATATATATAAATATATGTCGTGTCGTGTCGCATAATTTTGAGAGTTTAGCGTGTCACTGTGTCCGTGTCCGTGTCGTGTCCCGTGTCCGTGTCAGTGTCCATGCTTCCTAGCATATATATCATAAATTTAAAAATGATAATAACAAAATATCAAGATCATATCATATAGTATAATTAAATATGTGTATTTTGTACTTGTGGTTTTAATCATTTACAGGAAAGGTCCCTGTGGTTTAAAAAGTGATAAATAAAGGCTTGTGGTTTGCTCTATTAACAAAAGGGTCATGAGGTATATTTTCGTCCAAAATTTGACAGAAATTTTGGCTAAAATACTATTTTAAGACCCTAACTATTAATTTTTATGCGTTTGACTCCCTATTTGTATGAGAGAATGACTTTGACACAAAAAAAAAGTTTCATAGTAATAGTTAGGGTCTTAAAATAGTATTTTTAATAAGATTTCCATCAAATTTTATACAAACAGAGAGTCAAACGCATAAAAATTATTAGTTAGGATCTTAAAATAGTACTTTAGCTAAGATTTCTGTCAAATTTTGGACGAAAATATACCTCAGAACCCTTTTTGTTAATAGAGTAAACCACAGGACCTTATTTACTACTTTTCAAACCACATGGACCCTTTCTATAAATAGACCAAATCACAGAGACCTTTTGTGTAATTTCCCCAAATAATTAATTAAGCTCTCTAACTAATTATACCGTACTAATTAGTTAAGCTAGAAAAGCTAAGACACCCATTGGTGACAATGGTAGGTTCGCCAAGTTGATAGTCTTGTCTCGAATCTTTAAAGTTATCGTTGACATCTGTGCTAACTATGGCTCCATCTAACACATTAGGGTTAGGTGCATCCTTGTTGAAACATGCTTCGAACACCCCTTGACATGTCACTGGTGTTGGGTCCTTCTTGATTGATACAATCGATGCTCCTCTGTGATGGATATTTTGTGGAAAGTTCGACCCGTATCCCACCATATAACTTAATTTATTCGGGTTTGCTCCTAATATGTAGTCCACGTATACAACAAACAAGCAACAACAATGATTAAAACTTTTTTCTTTATTAGGTGGAATTAACTAAAGAATTGATAAAGAATTGATATATACAGCAACCACAAAGCATATTCTTATGACTTAACGACTTAACCATTAATGTGTAGTTTGTTTAAGAGAAATTAATAAGGAATTATATATTTTATATATAATTAATTATGACCATATATATTCCAAAAAAAATATTTTTAACTAGTTAACACAAAAAATAAGTTGTTTTTATTAATCTTGATATATTTGCAAGAGTTAGAATTGCTTTAGAATTATTATTATTGGTAAATAAATTTCATAATATTTTTTTACAATAATTTTATCAACGGTAAACAATTTCTGACTATTGATAATTTATCGTCAATAAAATTATTGTAAAAAAAGCATTATAAAAATTTATTTACCATCAATAATAATTTTAAACTAGTTTTGATACTATATATTAATTGTTAAATTGAAAAATTATCTATAATTGTTTATCTTCAATAAACAATATCTATTTCTAATTATATTATATTAAAATTAAATAATAAACAATTTATTAAGAAATCGAATGACTTTTTATCAATTATTTTTTTTATATTTTTTAAAATTTCAAAATTTGAAATAAAAGTGCATATGCAAAACTAGTAAACATCAAAATAGACCAAATTAACAATTTGGTCTTTAAAAATCGCTAATCAAGTTAGTAATTTAGTTCTTGAAAGATTTAAAATATACACTTTAGTCCTTAAAAGACCTAAACAGTATATACTTTTTAGTTTTAATCATTTAGATCTTTCAAAAACTAATTAAGTGGTCATCATCAATTTGATCGATGATTTTTCAGAGACAGAATTATTATATACCTGGGACTTGACAAAAGCAGTGAGATCAGAAGGAGAGAGGGTGGCACCATCACATTGAAGGGAAGCTTTATGGGCAGCAAGATATTGAGAATAAGTAGAGATAGTGAAAGTGGAAGAAGCAACATATTGCATATTATTCCAAGGCAAAAACCAAAGAAGGCCTCCTGGTGTCAACTTCACATTGCTGCCACCTGCCTTTTGTACACATGAGCATATGAACTTCTCTCCTCGCTCTTTGTATTGTGCCCATATTCCATCTCCACCAACTTTGCCCTCCAATACCATGTGTAGGTAATATATATATATATATATGATTATATATATTACTTTCATGTTTTATAGTTTAGATGATATATGACTAGTTTTTAATTATTTATTTTTGGTAGAAAAAAAGAGAAAACTTACTATTGGGTCCCTGAATTTACATTGAGTCAATTAATTAATCTGTCATTGAATAGAAAATATATATACTACTCAATCCCTGAATTATTGCAATTGTCAACGATTTGATCCCTGGATCAAATTCAGGGACCTAAAAGTACACATTCAAGGACCAAATAGTACAAATTTACTACAAATTTAGGAATCAAAAAATATAAAAGTTAGTTCAAATTTTTGGGCTTCATGAACTCCCAGCGCGGGATAGAGGCCAACCCGAATCAGTGTCAGGCCATTCTCGACATGACATCACTAAGAACTCTGAAAGAGGTACAACGCCTCAACGGGCGCATAGCCACGCTCCACCGCTTCCTGGCAAGGTCGGGCGACCGATGCTTACCCTTCTTCAAAACTCTAAAAGGAGGAAAAAACTTCACTTGGACCGCCGAATGTGAAAAGGCCTTCCAAGAGCTGAAGGCGTATCTGAGAAGACCGCCCATTCTCACGACCTCGACGCCGGGCAAGCCGATCTATGTTTATCTCACTACAACCGATGTGGCAGTAAGCTCTGCCTTGATCATCGAAGACAGAGATGAACAACGACCCATCTATTTCTCTAGCAAACTACTTACGGGTGTCGAAACCCGCTACCATTTGCTGGAGAAACTAGTGTATGCTCTACTTGTTTCCACAAGGAAATTACGACCGTACTACCAACAGTACGAGATAGTGGTCCGAACCGACCGCCCCATGAGGCAAATCATCCACCAACCCGACATCGCGGGTCGCCTCGTCAACTGGTCAATCGAGCTTTCTAAGTTCGGCCTTGCCTTCAAGCCTCGGCGCGCAATAAAGGGGCAAGCTCTCGCCGACTTCGTCGCAGAGATGACGGCCGCCAATCCGGCCTCCCTTACATGGAACATTTACATAGATGGAGCCTCATCCATCAAGCTAGTGGTGCAGGTGTAATTGTTGTGTCGCCCGACGGCTACGCCATCAAACAGGCTATCGATATACGCTTTCCTGCCACCAACAATCAGGCGGAGTACGAAGCACTCAAAGCCACCCTTGAGCTCGCCGTGGGGATGGGCGCCCAGGACATTCACGTCTACAGTGACTCTCAACTTGTGGTCGGGCATATGAAAGGAGAATTCGAGGCCAAAGAACCCACTATACTCAAGTATGTGGAAAAGGCGCGACACATCCTTCGTCATCACATCCGGGCCGCCCAATTCACACATATCCTGCGTTCCAAAAACACCAGGGCAGATGCTTTGGCAAAACTTGCCTCCAAACCGGACGTCAGAGGCCGTTCATCCATTATCCGCACCATCCTTAAACGCTCATCAATTGAAGGACCGACCATCCTCGCTATCGAAACAATCGCGGATTGGCGCACGCCAATTATTGAATACATCAAGAACGGAACTCTTCCACCCGGCCGAAACGAATCCAAAAAGGTCGTACGCCGAGCGTCCCATTACTTTCTATGGGGATATGATCTCTATCTCCGAGGTCACTCCATACCCTGCCTCAGATGTGTTGGTCCTAATGACACCCGCCTCATCCTCGAGGAGCTTCACGACGGACTCTGCGGCTCACATCAAGCCGCACCTGCCTTAAAGCTCAAAGTCCTCATTTCGTGATACTATTGGCCCTCCATCATTAGGGACGCCACCGAACTGGTAAAAACTTGCAGAAAATGCCAGGAACACGCCAACCACATTCACATTCCGGGAGAAGACATGCGCCCAATGGAGTCTCCCTGGCCCTTCGATGTATGGGGCATTGACATCCTTGGACCATTTCTGACCGCCACAGGCCAACAAAAATTCCTCATCGTCGCGATCGACCTTTTTCACAAAGTGGATCGAGGCAGAACCCGTCACATCTATCAGCTCTGCCCAGATGAAGACCTTCGTCTTGCAGAACATACTCTCACGATTTGGCGTCCCTCAGCGGCTTATTAGCGACAGCGGCCGCCAAATCATCAGCGAATCTTTTCGCACTTTCTGCGCCGAGTGGGACATTTCCCTGGGCAACACCTCAGTCGAGCACCCTTCAAAGAATGGGCAGACCGAGCTCGCCAACCGCATCATCCTGAATAGATTGAAGCGTCGGCTTGCCAACTGTTGGGAAATCACGGGCATGCCAACGCAGCGGAAACAGGTATAAATTTAAAAATTTAAACACAAAACATAATAAAACCAGGCGCACATGTGATTTCTTTCCCAAGGATCCGCTATATGGATCTGTATCAGTAAAAGGACCAGAGATTTACCCAAATCAATCGGCGACTTTTGTGTCTACGATGCTGAGGAGTCCACTCCGAGTGTGCTCCCTCCACCGGTGATCCACACGAACAGTTTTGGAGATGCCTAGGTGCTAGCCTCTTTCACTTCTCCAAGTGAACCAGGAACCTTATCGACGGTGTTCTTGAATTCAAGAGCAATTCTGGAACTCTCAAGAACAGATGGCGCCTATGATCAAGAATCTTATTCTTGATCTCACACAACCTTGTCACAAACCCTAAAACTCCTTTTAGGTTTGCGCCACTTTCTCTCTCTAGAAAACTAGGGTTGTGTTTTCTCTCTCTCTTCACCAAGACTCAAAAACGATTTTTGCTCTTGTGAATTAGCTAAGAAAAGTCGAAATTTCCAGGTGTACATGAGGCATAGAGAAAGTCGACTTATGCTATGCTTATATAGGGTTTGTGGAGTTTGATAATTATAATTAGGGAATCCTTAAATTATAGGATTATCAAATTATTAAATTATGAGATTACAATAATATCATAATTTTAGGACTTGAATTCCTAATTAAAATATTACCTTAATATTATAATTTGAATTCAAATGCAATCTTGTTGAATCAATTTGGAAGATCAAATCTTCCCAAAAGATACTCACCCATGCGCCAAGTCCTTCCCCTTTTGTTGGAATTTAATAAATCAAAATAACAATCCTAACGCTTAGGAAGTTATAACTAATTTGTTATTTTCCAACAATATTGATTTAAGATATTACCATAATATCTTTAGTCAATCTTTTGAATTTTGAATTCTAGTCTTTATTGAATTAAAATATTACATTAATATTTAAACCCAATCTCAGACCTAGAATTCGACTTCCCTATATATTGTTGAATTAAAATATTACTTTAATATATTTAATTCAATCATTTGAAATCTAGATCAAATCTATTTGAATTTCAAATTACAAGCCATGACTTTTAATTAATAAAACATTTCTATTAATTAAAATAGGCCTATATTAGGCGCCAACCTTAATCCCTATTATCCTAATATTAGTGAATTTAATAAATCAATAATTTCCTAACTTTTAGGAAACTTATCCAATTTATTATTCCTAATATTATAAATAGGAATATAATTGTAAATAGACTAATCCAATTATCTATTTAACAATTATCATATATATATATATATTTAAATTTGTCCCACAAATCTAAATATCATATATCTGTAGATAACTATTTAAGACAATATCTCATGTCCCAAGACAGTCAATTATGTCTTAAACGGTGTCACCTATGTGACCCACGAATTAACCCTAATTCATGTCCCGATGTGGCATCTTGATCCTGCTCGTGTGTGACCCAGCAGGCCCCACGTGAAGTTGGCAGCAAGTCATCTCTATGACTTACAAGTCGAGAGCGGACTCTAGCAAGCCATCACGACTACCCAAAACACGTGAGTTATCGTTTATAGCCGAAACGACTCAACCTCAGTACCACCTTGTCTTGATCCCTACTGCCCTACGATATTTTGGTCATGGATTAGGCACGGGAAGGTCATCCATAATCCAAACCTCAACTTTCTCGATTCCTTGAGTAAGTCCCAATTTCCAGTGTGGCCACACATTCCTTGGACAGACTCATCGACGGGCCCAGTTAAATATCTCCCATCTTTTATGAGGGACAAAATTCCATCTTGGTCAACCATATTCCTCAGCACGGTAATCAACCAAACCCGTACTTAGCCCTTATGGCTACCCTGCTACGGGTAACGTTAGACTAAGCCAAAGTTTGACAACTACAACGCCGGAATGATGAAGACCTCAGGTCTATGGGCATCGCGACAGGTGTACAGGAGAGACTAGCTAATGACTAAAACCCATGCAGGACTCTCCGGGTCGGTCCAGCAATTTGTAACCCTTTACATAATTGCACCACGACACTCGTTCTAGCATCTACTGCATGCATCTCTATGCACCGAGGTCATGCTGGTCTTGGTTCATTTCAAGTTCCCACTTGAATGAGCGACCAGGGACAGTTTAGATTAATTATCCTATAATTAATCACGGACTGTTATCATAGTAAACATGCTAATAATATGATAACCATTAATTTATCTCTATAAATTAATCAATATGTTCAAAACATATTTATAAAATGATTGGCCCTAGGGCACAATCTCCATCAACAACGCCAAAGGACGATGGGCGGAGGAACTTCCGATCGTCCTATGGTCCTATCGGATCACACCTCAGGAATCTACAGGCGAAGCCCCCTACACTCTCACCTACGGGTTGCCCGCCATGATTCCAACTAAGACCAACTTCCTCTCAGACAGAGTCCTGTACTACAACGAGGAAGCCAACCAAAGCCATAGGGCGATCGCCTTGGATGAGCTTGAAGAAGTGCATGAGATCGCCAGTATCAGACATGCCACCTACAAGGAACGCATGGCAAAGTACTTCAACAAGAAGGTCAAACACCGATCCTTCGAAATCGGCAACCTCGTCCTCCGAGACGTTGCCAACGACCGCTTGAACCGCTCGCACGGTAAGCTACACCCCAACTGGGAAGGCCCATACCGCATCGTCAAGGTTATTCCAAGTGGCGCGTACATGTTATCCACACTAGACGGCCGCCGGTTGGAAAACCCATGGAATGTCGCAAGCCTTAGAAAGTATCTTAACCACACGGTCAACAACATTACACTTTGATTCATTTCTTATGTAATTTTACATTCTGCCTTTTCTCTTTTCGTTTCGTTCATGTAACGACCGCCACGACTCTCACGTCATTATAATTACAACGTTTCTCTCCATTCACACGACTTGTATATGTCCTATGATTATTTCATTTACATTAACTTAGGCACAGCCTAATCTAAACGACTTACAACACATAAGTTCTTTTCAACGCTCCAATGAAGAGCTTGAAAGCAGGAGGGACGCCTCCTAACGCTTTCATTCAGGTGCTCCGCGCGCCCATGAGCCAAGAAGTTGCTCATACGCCATGTTGGACCATTACCTCATGGCTGGCTAGCCCCCATCGATCGCCAACAAAGTTAGGCGAACATCCATACTTGCGCAAAATAAACATCTTAAACAGATAAAACAACACATAGCATGCATACAACACATATTTATCAAAATATATGCACCTTATGGCCCAGCAAATCATCAGGCCACACGGCCAAAAAATTCAACAATCGAAATGGGCACACACGCCCTAAAATATCCAACAGAGGGCACACACGCCCTATACAAATCCAAAGGGGAAACACACCCCCAACAAAAACTACAAATTTTTACAAACGGATGACTCAGTCATCCGAAATCACAGTTGTATTGGCCACCTTTGGAGCATGGTCGCCACTCCCCTCACCTCTCTCGCTGTCGGCCGCCTTGGCTACACCGGCTGGATTTTCAACGTCCTCTTCATTTCTCGCGGTGCTCAATACATCCACCGGGGGCACATACCCTTCATCCCCAGGCCTGGGCTGCGACCGCCCCTCTGCCAGTTCATAAGCATGAATGGTCCAGTCATCGGGCATGGCAAGCATCTGTTCGGCCGGTTCATCATTGTCCGCCCGCATGTGGATGTCATAGCCGCCCTGCCCATCCGGCAACATCTCGTGGGTGTAGTCGATGTCTGCCTCGTTCAGCTCGGGGTTCAGAAGACTTAACTGCTTCCAGCAGTTCTTGAAGCCACGGGCGGATGCATTAATGAAATACTAATACCATTGCTTCCGCTCATCCCGGCACACCCGCTCCATTTTTTGGGCCTTGTCCGCCTTATATGCCTCCAACTCCTCTCGGTCGGCCTGTGCTTCCCCCCGTTGAACTCCTGCCTCCTGCACCCCGTTCGCCGTCTCTTGGTTGGCTTTCTTCCTCCTCTCCTTCTCTCTTTTCTTCTCTTCCTCCAGCTTTCGCACAAGTGCCCTCTGGGCCTGGGCGTCCTCCAGGGCTTTGTTCCTAGCAGCTTCCAGTGCTTTCATCTCCTCAGCACCTCCTCCCGCTCTCGCCTCCGGTCTCAAATGTGCAACCTCCCTCGCCAAGTTGTGCGTCAAAGTCTGCGAGGCATGGGTGGCCACAACAGCCACCATGTTGTGCGCCGCTGCGTAATCCGCCCGCGAGCGTCTGAAAGCATCGGCCACCAGATGGTCGTGCCACTCGTAGGTACCCGTGGAATACAAGGATTGGATGGAAGCCACGTCAGAGGAACGTCCCCCATTGGGATTCGAGGGCAAGTAAGGGAACAGAGCCTCCCCCTTTTCATCCACCCTCCGCTCATCCGGCATATTCAGTCGGGGATTTGGCGGCCCATCACCATCAGAATGGTTGTTTTTTATGAAAAGACCAAGCTCTTCCTCGGTCCAATGAATGAACATCCCCGGCTCCACGGCCCCACTCGTGTGCGCCTTTTTAGAAGGCGGTCCCTCCTTTGATGCGACGCCCGCCGAACCTTTCCTCTTGGCAGCCACCTTTTTCCCCTTATCCAACGGGGAAGATTCGGCCCCTGCTATGTTTCCCGTCAGCCTCATACCTCCAAGAGCTAGCAAAGGCGGACCTGTCCTTTTCCTTGATGACGTCGCTGATGCCTGGCCGCCCACTAGTTGGGCTACCGCACCCCCTGAAGATGTTGGGGCACGTGACGAAGGAAGCCCCAGAACCCTTTGCCCAGCACCGAGCGCCATTGGAGGGGCAGAAGGAGCCCACACCCGAGCAGCTGCAGAAGTTTGTACAGGCGCTTGCTCGCCCGTTGGCTCAGCTTGAGTCGCCGTCGCTGAACTCCCGACCCCTTGGTCGGTCGGCCTCTTCTTTGCGCCGATCAAAGCTGCAAAACAAACAACAAACACAATGGTTATAAGCCATCCAAACGCCCATAACTTTGTGTCAATCAAAGGGTTAAAATAATATATTACATGATTGCATATAGTTCTTGTAAAACGAGCTAAGGAGCCTATTCGCCCGACCGAGTTGTTGCCATCCCAAACCCCTACCACCATGCCGCTCGCCTCCCTGCCGGATCCCGGCCCGAAGTACGCATCCTGGGCCGCCTCCAACTCCGTGTCACCATCAAATCGCGAAGCTGGCGTCGCTGGCGGCCCTTTGGTCGCCCTAACTTCAGGGTTTCCCCACCCCTCAACTGCATCCCACATAATGGGCTCTCGGGCCCGGATCAATCTCTCCCTCTCAGCCGCCGACCCGCACAGGTCACCCGTCGGCTCGCCCAACACTCTGGCCGGCTCTTCTTCCAAGTCGTCCGACAACTCCAACACCAACTCTTCCTCAGTCGTCTCAGACATAATTACAGGTTTATAAACCACCAAATCCCAACACCCCCTATAGGCGCTCGTCGCTTCCTCACCTTGCTCCGCACGCCCTTTTGCGCAAACGTTCGCCCCGCTAACAGTTCAGCAGCCCTTCGAAGAGCTTCTTCGGTCTCACGATCTAGAACCTCTGTGTCCACTGAGCTACTCTCTTGTGTGGGCAAACTGCTAACGCTACTTAGTTCCTCGTCTTCCTCTAACTCCCTAAGGACCGCCATGGTCTCTAACACTCGCAAATTAATTCAAAGCACTAGAGAAAGGGATGTACCTGTATGCATTGTACGCATATTGTCAGCAGTTGAACTTAATTGATGATGATGGCGCACGCCTAAATAATCAACAGCCGCTCACTTCACAACCTGCAAAAGATGCAAGTGTCAGTACACGGCAAAACATTGCTCGCCACACCCAAAAAACATTCCCAGACATCCCGACCGCCCGGTCTGATCATCTACCAGCATGGGGCGACCAACACCCTCATCAAACCCAGAAATTCATACACATTCATGAACACCCCCACACTCACAACACTACTATTCCCGATTAACCCCACAATCAGAAAACCAAGAACCACCAACCTTGCCGACAACCCCTTCTCGACAGTCGCACCAGGTTTTCTATCAAAAAACCTCTTCCCCAAACCCTAGCCCTGGCCCAACAACCAAATACAGAAATGCGATAAAATCAAGTTGCGAGAACTTACAATAAACTGACCATCCTCGCTCAGTGTTGCACCACTCGTCACAGCTTTAAACCCTTGTTGACGGTTACACGATTCCGGCAACGGTTGTTCGTCGGTTTCGTTTCTTTCTCTCTCTTCTTTCTCCAAATCGCAGGGTAACGCTCGAGCAAATGTGTGGGCAACGTTTCGTTTTGGCCCTTAAATTCCCTTCATTTACGCAGCAAACGAGGTAGATGAAGCGTTTTTTGCTTTTTCCAAATTTCTGGCCTCCCGGGAAGTGACACGTGTCTATGACAAGACAGCGCTACCTACCACAAGGCCGCCCGCCACAGCGACCATTGACTTTCTGTATACCCATTGTTCGCCCGCCTTCCAACCATTGTTTCTTTTGCGCGAGAGACAAGTACTCTTGTATATTTTGGGCGTACGCCTTAAACTCCTGCATGACCGAGGCATTGGTTCCATCACTCACACTTCAAGCTCATCGCCCCGCGCGCCTTAAGAGATTCGTGCGACGAACGCGCTCGTAGACTTCTTTAAGGAGGGACTTGTGATACATCACTATTTGGGCGTACGCCTAATAGGCCCCTGCACCATGCCACCTCTCCCCTCCAAACCCTTCAAGGCGCACTCGAACCTGTCGAATGCCCCCCCCCTGCACATTTAGGGGCGGCCGTGATCCATCCAGGATCACGGCGTGCGCCTCCACACTGACACACAGACACCCACGATTGCCTTGCACCGCAATCCTCGCTGGTGGAGATCGTGGGCCACGGACTTAGTCATACCCACGTTCTCTAGTCTGTTGGCGCCCGCCCCGTGACGCAACACGCAATCACCCACGATTGCCTTGTTCCGCAAATCTCGGTCTCCACCACCCCCGCTGGTGGAGATCGTGTCTGACTACGTGGTGCGCCCCGCGCGCTGGCCACCACTCCCCCACTGCTCTATAAATAGAGCTCAACCCCACAGACAAAGGTTAGCTACTTCTCACTCTCAGAATTCTCTTGCTCTCACATCTCTCATATTCTAACTTGAGCGTCGGAGTATTCTTCGCAGGGCCCCCTTGTGAAGCTCTTGCAGGTACTTGGACACTCTAACTTGCTCTTACAGCCCACACTTGTTGAACTAGGTAAGACTGCCCTTTTTCTAGTTTATCAATACGTAATGTAAAATTGATAAAAAAAAAAAAAAAAAAA
>QANZ01033957.1:36697-53694 GCA_003254925.1 Chamaecrista fasciculata
AAAAAAAAAAAAAAAAAAACCTTCTGTGGCTATGTTGGATCTTTCTATATAATATTCCTCAATATCTGCGAAATCATTGTAATATAAATTTTATTTTGATCTTGTTGTTACGAGTTCTGTGATTTTTATATAACTGTATCGTCTTACTAAAGTATGACATTGCTTCTCATGGTAGGTTTTCTTCTGGGAACCAGGCAAACCATTTTGGAGACAAAAGATGGTGGTAACACTTGGAATCCCCGTTCAATACCCTCAGCAGAAGATGAAGACTTTAACTATAGATTCAATTCAATCAGCTTTAAAGGGAAAGAAGGATGGATAGTGGGAAAGCCTGCAATCCTCTTGTACACTTCTGATGCTGGAGAAAGCTGGGAAAGGATACCACTTAGTGCTGAGCTTCCAGGGGATATGGTATGGTCGTTTTTTAAATTTCTAGTTTCCATATCCAATTTTGTATGTTGAACTGATACTTATGATGCAGGAAAAAAAATGAGCACAATGCACCTTATACCACCGATCATGGGCAACTGCCAAAGGAAAATAAAAACAAGCAAATATTTATTTTCTTTTCTTTTCTTTTATTTTTTTAAACAAAAGCTTGAGGTTAGATTTTACTATGTGTAACCATTATAGAATGATAGAATATAAAATTAACACGCATTTAAATAGATTATATATATTATTAATATTTTTTATTCATAATTATTTTGCTGTTTAATCTCTTCAGTTTTATTTCTCCAGTCATCCAATGTTTTAAGTCTCCATCTCTGCTTAGAATTCTTTTGCCGAGAATCTGACATTATTGCATGCTCTTTTTATAGGAGTAGTATCAGTAAAGGTTGCAATTCTGTTATAAAATCTGCAGGTATACATAAAGGCAATTGATGAGAAGAGTGCAGAGATGGTGACTGACGAAGGGGCAATATATGTTACATCAAACAGGGGTTACAATTGGAGGGCAGCAGTTCAGGAAACTGTGTCAGCTACTCTTAATAGGTGAATTTCCATTAGATAGACGCTCTATCTTCGTTCACTAAGAATGTTTTTTTTTTTTAATTTTGTAATTTAACTTGGACTTGTCATTGGACTATATAATAAGTGTGCTAACTAATTAGATTATGAAAATAATTCAAGTTCTTATTGTTTTATCTTCTGATCCCCATTTTAATGTTAAGACATGCATCTATATTGCCTCTTCAGAACAGTTTCTAGCGGTATTAGTGGTGCAAGCTACTATACAGGAACTTTTAACACTGTCAATCGCTCCCCAGATGGAAGTTATGTAGCAGTCTCAAGTCGTGGCAACTTCTTCTTAACCTGGGAGCCTGGCCAGGTGAGCTTCTTGCTCTTAGATAAACTTTGTTTTCCTTCTATTTGCTTGTTATTATACTGATGCTTTTGGTAAGCCTACATAGTCACTGTACCTATTTTTATTGGTCTACTTTAACTTATAAAGGTCTTTTAGCTCAAGAAAAAGAGTTCTTTGCTGTGCATATATATTAAAGGTTATACGGATCTTTGTGTGGTAATGATATTAGCATGAATAAAGGTTCAGAGGCCAATATTATATGTTCCATCATTTAGTCTTTCAGTAATATATATTAAATGGTCCCTTCCTTTTCTGTCTAACTTTTGCTGATCCTATTTCCTTAACAGCCAGTTGGTAACAGATCATTTGTATCAATTCTATCAATTGTTTTAGTTCAGACGAAGTTTTCACCTTTGTGGGAGCCTTAACCTTCAAAAACATCATCTTTATGTTGTCTCATGATAGAGGCGTGAAAGAAATTGTGGCATGGTAGACAATGAGGAAAGCATACTTGATGTGTATAGTGAAAAGGAAAGTTAAATAATTGCATGCATAACTACTATATAATTTATTCATTGAAGTTTGGTTGTTCCTGCGTCAAAAAATGTCAGAACAAAGCATATTGTTTGGAATGCTTCAGTATGAAGCATGCCCAATAATAGTCTTGTATCATGCCTACCACTCTAATAGAGTTTCTTCTTGTCTCTTCTTTGTAGTTATCCTATATATGATAGACCTCAGGAAAAAATCATACAATAGAGAAAATCTGAAGAGACTATCTTTATCTTTGGAATCAGCTTTTCTACTTCAGCTATTTGTCCTTCCTGTTTCCATGTGTGATGAGTCTTAAGTCTACATAAAATGCATGAGCTCTATCCTAAAACATATAACTTCAATAATGGCATGTATATATCATCAGTAATCCAGTAGATGTCATTTTGGTTGACTGTTCATCTGAATCAATGGTGCTGAATTCCCTTCTTTAACTTTCAGGCATTCTGGCAGCCACACAACAGAGCAGTTGCAAGAAGAATACAGAACATGGGATGGAGAGCTGATGGTGGTCTTTGGCTTCTTGTTCGTGGAGGAGGCCTTTATCTTAGCAAGGGTACCGGGGTATGAAATTCTGACAATGTTACTCTATTGTATCAATAAATGTTTTTTGAATTGTTCTAAGAGTTCAGTACCTGGCTCAACTAGTCTAAGTTCATCAAAACGAGGCTACTATTTCACCGTTAAAAAATGAGGCTATTAATCTTCCATTTTTACTTCATATCTTAATGTTGTACATTCACAGAATACTTTAATTATTCCCACACTCATTTATCTTATTTTTTATCAAATAATACTATACCTTGTCTATCTTTCTTAGAGCATTCTCATTGTCATTTGTTATGAACATATCCAGCACTTTTATCAAATGTTGATTGGTATTGATATTTCCTATTTCATCCAGTCCAAAATGAATGAATTACCTTTTCTACTGCCCTTGCAATTTGAATCATGACCAAGTAGACAATCTTTGCACTTGGGCTTCTCCCTCCATTCTATCATACTGAGGCATGCATTTTGTCCTGCTTCAATAATTTGCTGTATATTCAGATTTATTGCTATATAGTAGTGTAAAGCTCTTTGATTCTAGTTGCTCTAGGCTTGAACAGTGACCACTTAAATTATAGGTTTGGCAAATACTTAACGCTAAGAACCTCATCCTGAATAAATCTTGTTAGTTAATTACCTGAAAAATCAAGAGAATAGAAATACTATAAAGCTGATCCATAATGTTGGCATATTATTATTTGGAATTTTACACTGCAGGAAAATGGACAAGTTCAAAAGTATATGTAATATGTAATGTGAAAAATCTATAAACTGCTCAAATTAAAGTTCCTCTTTGCCTAACCACTATTCATGAGGGAACCTAATTAGGGGGAAGAAGAGCTTTGACTAATAACTGAACTAGAAATTGTAAATAATATTAATTTAAAACTAATTGTTTTCATCTACTCTTTTTTAATCTAATTATTGATTCTATTATATGTTAGGCTTTTCATTGGCTGATATGTTTACTTTTGCAACATCAAACTGAACTTATTAGCTTCGCTGCTGTTATTGCTTGTTGATTTCTGCCTCTTTTTTTCATAAGTAGTTGCATGCTTTTCAGAAGAAAAATTATTTCCTTATTTTAGATAACTGAAGAATTCGAGGAAGTTCCAGTTCAAAGCCGAGGCTTTGGCATTCTTGATGTGGGATATCGCTCATCGGTAATGAATTCCTACATTCAAGGATTTTCTTCATTGTTACCATTTGTCATATATTTCTTACATGAAGCAGAAGGTGCACAATATCACTGTTAATTCATCAGTTCTTGCAAAATGATTAAATGAATATCTTACCATTGCTTTTGAAGTTGTCATCAGTTCTTAAATTAAAGTCACTGGGCAGTTTCTGTGTAGTTAACATTCAAGGAAGTTCATAAATACTTGAGAGCTATGAAGCATGGACACTTCAGGGCGTGTCGCCGTGTCAGACACGTATCCGTGTCCGACACCCGTACGACACCCACACGACACATATTCATAAATTTCACAATATAAAATTATTTTTTTTGTGACTTTAACATGGAAAATAATAAAAAATAATGACACATGATATATATTATAAATAGATATTATAATTTTAAAGTTTTCATCAAAATTGATTGATTTTAAATTATTTATATATATAAATATATGCCGTGTCGTGTCGTGTAAGTTTAAAAAATTGACGTGTCGGTGTGTCCATGTCCGTGTCGTGTCCCGTGTTCGTGTCAGTGTCCATGCTTCTTAGCTTGAGAGCTGTTTGTGATCATGGTACTATGGTTCTGTTAGCTGATTTAAGGTTGTTAAGTTGTACTACTGTTATTGATCAGTGATTTCAATCAGAATATGGTCGGGTATTTCTCATCCATTGCGCTAATAATCAAATTTGCTGAAAACTAAAAGCATTACTGCATGCCTTCTTCTGAATTCTGTTGCAGAATGATAGAGGACAAATATTATTTATTTTGTTATTTGAGATATATGTATGGAACTTTAATTATTTAATTGGGTAATTTTAGGATTAGTAATAGTATTATTAAAGGCACTTTCGTCTAAGGAATTGTTATCCTTTTAGGATTTCATCAGAGTTGGGATTAATTTATATTTCTGTTTCCTGTTAATCGGTTTTTAATTAGTTTTTATCATTATTCCTTCTTTATTTGATTTATAAATTTGATAAAACTATGATTGTTGTTATTTTGTCTTCAGTACTAGGTCACCCCCATTATTGCCCTTTTAGAAGTATAGATAATAGATCAATGCAAAAGCTTTTAGTTATAATTTTCTAAATTATGTCTATAGGACGAGGCTTGGGCAGCAGGAGGAAGTGGAGTTCTGTTGAGAACTACTAATGGTGGCAAGTCATGGATACGTGACAAAGCAGCTGACAACATAGCTGCAAATTTATACTCAGTGAAGTTAGTCTTACTATAACTAGATCATTAGCACTTTTATATAAATCTATTAATTTTCAAGACCTTACATTCGGCATATTCACTTTAGAGTAAATTAATAATTCAGTCTTCGAAAGGTAATAAATGTCTCAAATTAGTCCCCCAAAAGATAAACTTATAAGATTTAATTCTTGAAAGATGGAATTACAATCAATTTGGTCCTTTTTCTTAAACATTAATTCAAACTTAATAACAAATATGATTTTTGAACCTCAGTTGTTTATTGTAATTTTAATCAAATGTAAAATTATATCTGATTTGTCACTAAATTTCTACTGGTATCCTTGTCAAAAGGATCAAATTGATTCTAATTGTATCTTTCAGGGATTAAATCCTATAATTTCTTCTTTTAGGGACTAAATTGAGACATTTATCATCTTTCAGGGATCAAATTATTAATTTACTCTTTAGTTTATCCCAACTCTAACAGGCTACTTTAGTAGCTGATATATTCTTCACTTTCATGCTTTCACCTATATTGTGGTACACTAATTGATTTTGTTATATAGCAAAAAGATAACTGAAGATCTACCACGTTTAATCATAGCACAAGAAAGAAACAAGTCCATCTCATGAACTTCTATTACACATTAGTTATGACATTGTGAATAAATGAAGACCATGGTTTCTGTAGCTTATAGTACTTCTAAGTTCTATCAACAAAATCTTGATTTGAATATGCTGCAGGTTCATTGATGAAAAGAAGGGATTTGTACTGGGGAATGATGGAGTCTTGCTTCGCTATCTTGGATAAAGTTCTTATTCAACATGGTAAGTCATAATCTTCGGATTTTGGCTGACTTATGATATGTAAATTGAGTGTCAGCTGCATCTTCTAACTCCCTGTTCTGTATAATGGTGTTTGTTATGAGATTGAGAATGATATGCTAATAGAACGCCTCTCTATCTTTCTGGCTTGGCTCCTAGGCTAAGAGAAAAATAGAAACACCCCACCACACGATATAAAGGAAAATGAGTAAACTGACATTTTAGTCCCTAGATTATGTGGGTTCTGTCATTTTAGTCCTTGGTTTTTTGACATGTTTGGCTAAGTTTCCGAAAATTCATACTCTTTACAAGCTAGTCCTTTCATCAACATCCTAGCAAGGTACAAAACAGTTTCTAGAGGGACTAAATTACAATGAGTCATGAATTTTCAGGGACTAAATCAAATATTTCAAAAATTCAATGACTAAAATAAGAACGTCCACATAATCCAATGATTTAATTGATAGTTGACTCAAAGAAAAATTAAAGAATGGTTAATCCAAGACAACAGAGTATGAATAAATAAATGGGTGGTAGTGACAACTTGGAACATTGGTTAAAGTTTATCTGGATAAATTAATTATCTGATTGAAATTTAGAATTTAATATTTGTCAACTTATTGCTTGCAATTTTGTAGCAGAATACTCATTCATCCCTTGGCATTCATTGCTGTGGAGAAAGCCCTGGATCAAAATCAATTCCTTGCTGATTCTGCTAAAAACAATGTATAGGAATAAAAAAAATCATAACTTCTGCTGTGAAGAGGAGCCTTAGATTAGTTCAATTTGATATTGCATTCGTTACTTTACTATTAAATTAAAATGCAACTTCATGCCACATGTATTGTATTGTATTGTAGAGCAAAATGCATAGTTACAATGAGCGGTGAGGTTACTATAGTTATACTGTGTGTCTGTGTCCACGTCTAAATTTCCAGGTATTATGTATATGGAAATGGTTTTGCTTGAGTATTTTAATACTACTGTTGTGAGGTTTCGAAATTAAAGAACTCTGATGAGGAGACAATAAAATTTCTCACAATTAGTTGCATCGAATATATTGTTTTAATGGAAGACATTTAAAAACACCACAATAAAATTGGCATTTTATTTAATTAATTAGGAGTTAACCTATTCAAATTTGAAAGGTTTCAAAACAGTCTTATATTTTAAAATCATTTTAGTAAGAAAAAAAGTGTTAAGATATCTATGATTTGACATCACACATGATTTCGGGATTTAGTTTTAGTTAAGAGTATTTATACATCTTATGTGCCAAATATAAGAGTACTTTTGTCTTAAAAGTCCTATTTTTGTCCCCCATATATGCTGATCCAAATTGGTCCTTCAATTATTTTTCGTTCTATATTGGTCTCTCAATTATGCAAAATGCAAAATTTGACAAAGTTGGTCCCCTCTAACAGTTATTTTCCCAATCCAACCACTTCCAGTTCCATAATCAACTAGATTTACAGATTCTGAAACCCAGCTTCCCAAGCCGGTTCATGCGCTTAAATTTCCAAATCCAACCACTTCCAGTTCCGTAATCAACTAGATTACAGATTCCGAAGCCTCGATCAGCGATAAAGCAGAAGAAATTTCCAAACAACTATAGCAGGAAATCGCGATTGGGGTGTCGGTGGAGACCGGTGAACGTGCAATCTCGATAAAGGTACGAGAAAACAAAAAAATAGATTTCAGATTTTGAGATTCAAGTGCCCTTTTGGATTGCAGTTTCAAATATGAGAGAGACCCAGTTCGTTTCCGTTTTGATTATAATCTGTTTTGATTATAATCAAAATAAACACGTTGGTTTACGTTTTTTTCCTATTCAATTATAATCATGATTCTTAAATAATCAAACACACTCAATTACACTTATACCCCTATACATAAACCTATAATTACCTATACTTTAATACAATCAATCACCCATCACAAGGGTAAAATGGTCATTTACTTTAATATTGGGTCAGTTTGTAAATACTCATTTTTGTGTTGGGCTAAATTGTTATTTTTCCCAAATAATTTAGGATTGAAATTCATATTTTTACCAATTCCAACTCTTTCTCTATCTCTCGTTTCTCTATCTCCTTCCAGATTGTAAATGTGTGTACTGTAATTAAGAGTTAAATTCCAGATTGTAGATTGGTCGAGAGTAAGGGAAAGACCTCCAAACTGATTGCTAAGGAGTACTCGATCTTGAATAACAGGTGCCGACATCGTGCAACGAGCGAAGCCATTGCGAAGGGCGAGAGAGAACAGTCCCGGAATTTCACTTCCTGAACCCCCGATCTACAATCCGGAATTCCAGATTGTAATTAAGAGTTAAATTCCTGAATTGCTATATCCCCGAAGAAAAAATAACAAGATTCATGGATGAATCGGACAAGATGAAGCAGAAAGTATGGGTTCCGGTCAAGAATGGGTTCGGACAAGAATGGTAGGTGGATGAATCGGACAAGATGAATGAAAATTTACTCATCGAGAATGGTAGGTGGATGAATCGGACAGGATGAATCGGACAGGATTAATATACTCATCGAGAGAGAGAGAGTCTTCGTTTTCTTCTTATTCTTCGTCATCGAGAGAGAGAGAGAGAGAGAGAGATTTAGGCCAAAATCAATAAAAATTTCGGGTCCGCCAGCTTCAGCCTTTCTCTCTCATCTTATGCGAATCGGTGCACTGATTTCTTCGCTGGTGCACCGAATGTCGAGCAACTAGAAGACATTTTAATCCTTGTTGGTGCACCATTTCGTAGGCAAAAATGAAACGGTACACCGATTTGGAAAAACATCCCCCCACCTACACACAAAAATAATCAAGATTTCACGCTTTTCAAGGCAAACAGTAACATTTTTGTTTTTTTTCAAAACAACAATCACATCCAAACACACTTTTATTATAATCAAATCACACCTTACTTTTTCCAACTTTTTCTTCCATTTATACCCATATACAATTTATCAATTTCCTTACTTTTTATCCACCTACCACAATCATTACATACTCATTTTAATAATTTCACACCAAATAATCAACAATCATCCAAACACCACTACAAAAATAATCAAATTTGATTATAATCAAACCATGATTATAATCAAAACAAATTTNCTTTTAATTTGTACACAAAACTTATAAAATATATTGAAAAAAAGTATGATTGAATTGTATAATAGAAAAAAAAACATATAGGAATGTTGCAGTTTGGACTAAAAAATATAACAAATATTTTGCGGACCAAAATGCAACTCATCTCGTAATTTGAGTAAAAAATCTAACCATAATAGTTTTATGACCGAAACAAATAGAAGAACATTGAGACAATAAAAAACAAAACAACATTTTTTTAACTACCCATGATTCGAAAAAAAAATTAACCGACACGTGTAATTTAACTGAGACGAGAAGGACCTCAGTACCTCACACCAAATTCAAAGTTTAGGGAAGTATTTTATTCAATTTTAAAGTTCAGGGGGGTAAATTGCACATGACTCAAAATTCAGGGGGATTTTGTACATTTTGGCCATTATTGAAGGAAAAAAAATTAACTTTACATATTTTTCTGAAAATAGAAATGTTTGGGGGAATTTGAGCAAAAAAAAAAAAGAAAGAAATGTTTGGGGAAAAATGGAGTATTGCATAGTAATTTTGGCTCAGAATTTGTATAAATAGTTTTCTTTTGTCATTATATATTTTTTTTCTTTTTTCCATATTTTTAGGATATTTGTGAGTGATTGGGCCTCATGCCTTTTTTTCTTTTTGTTAAATGAGCTTTTTAATATTATTTTTCATTTATTTTTCAACTTCACTTTTGTTTTATTTTTTTTAGCACAAAAATTTAATAATTTACAAAAATAATTCAATGTGATTGAAGATGAAAATGTTTCGATAGATGTTGGTCATACTATAAAAAAATAAGATTAGGAATGAGATCATCCGAGAGAAAGTTGAAGTAGCATCTATCATAGAGAAATTGGTTGAAACACGCTTCAGGTGGTTCGGATATATACAAAGAAGACCTAGAAAGCCCAAGTACGTAGAGTTGACCAAATGGTTGAAAATCTTATAATCTGGGGAAGAGGAAGACTAAAAATAAACTATCCAAGAAACTATCAGAAAAGACTTATTTATCAATAACCTAACGATTGATATGTGCAAAGATAAAACGCATTAGCATCAGTTGATCCATAGAGTCGACCCTACGAAAAAGGTTTTAGTTCTTTTTGTTGTATAAAATAATTCAATAATTTATTTATTTATAAAAAAATATATGAACATATCTTTTACGCAAAATAAAGAAATTGAGTAATGATTTATCTTTGCTTGTAATTTTAATTCTTATAACAAATAATGAAATTAAGGTAAATTTATGCATTTCAGTTTAGTCAAATGTTCAAATTGATCCTAAATGCATGCTTTTAAGTTTATTTGGCCCTAAATGTTTCAAAAATTTCATATTGGTCATAAATGTTGTCATTTAGTTTCATTTTGGTCACAAACTACTGAATGTTATAATATCTCTCTTGTTTTAAGCTAGAATGTGACGAGTACAAGACTATGTGTTGCTTTTGACAAGTACTTTCTTTATCTAATTGAGACTGTCAACAAACAAGGTTAAATTGGATCTAAAAAGTGAACCACTCGTTTCACAGTCAAACAAGCGGAGTTAGTCATATCTCTTTCATTTCAACTCTAAATGTGACAGATTCAAGACTATGGGTTACTCTTAATGAGTCTTATGTTCTACCCAATTGGGTTCTTCGGCAAATGAAATTAAATCGGATTTGAAAATGAGTTTGAGAATAAAAAGTACAAAACTATGAAAAATTGGTTTCAAATCCACTTTCAAGCAATGTTATTAAAATCAAATTGGAGAGTGACGCTCGCATTGGGGTCAAGGGTTGATTAATTCAATTGTTCGAATCAAATGACGTCACAAAAATATGAATAAAAAATATATAACTATTTTAAAAAAATAATCTATAATTAATAAAGTGTAGCAATGTAAATCCATAATTTCATATAACAATTCATAAAAAAGTAATCTATAATTCATATAACAATGTAAATCCATAATTTTATTATTCTACACAAATAAAATACACAAAAGTCACAATATAAACCATTATAATTAGGTTAATAAAAATGAAAAAAAAATGAATTTTTTCTTTGTTTTAATAGAGTTGTAACATTTTATATTAAGTTTTATGTTATTTTCTTGCATTTGGTTCATAAAATCAACAAAAAAAAAAGAATAAAACAAATGTTTTTTAATAGTCCAATAGTTCAACTACAAGTCAAGTTCAACTAGTCTCAATCAAGTCCAAAGAGGTTTTGGCCTGTCCAAAATAGTCCAATAGTTCAAATCAAACCACCTTCACTCTTAGGTCCCAGTCTAACCGTTTGGTCCTATCCGATTTTAATAACATTACTTTCAAGTTCAATTTGACCTCATAATTCCAATTAGATAAAAAAAAAATGAGCTCGCTAAAAGCAACTTGTAGCTCCGAACTCGTTCTCGAACTTGAAACGAGATAAATATAACCAATTTCGCTTGTTTGATCGTGATACGAGCAGCCCACTTTCGAGATTTGATTTAACTTCATTTATTGACGGCTCTAATTAGATAGAGAAAATACTCGTCAAATGTAACATGTAGCCTTGGACTCGTCAAATTTAAACTTGAAATGAGAAATATATGATCATATTGAGTAGCTTGAGACCAAAATGAAATTAAATGTTAACATTTAGGGCTAATGTGAAATATTTGAAACATTTAAGATCATAATAAATTTAAGAACATACATTTAAGACCAATTTGAACATCTCACCTTTTAGTTTTAATGACAAAGTGCAAATTTGGTCCTATATCTTTTGCTCAGTTCCTAATTTGGTCCTGTATCTTTTTTGGTTGCAGTTTGGTCCTATATCTTTTGCTCAGTTCCCAATTTGGTCCTGTATCTTTTTTTGTTGCAGTTTGGTCCTATATCTTTGCAAAAGGTCCCAATTTTGGTCCAATATCATTTTTGGTCCTATATCTTTGGGTCATGTTTAGAAGTGGTCCCATATCTTTACAAAAGGATCAACTAATGGTTGATCCTTTTGCAAAGATATGAGACTATTTCTGCAACTTGACTAAAAGATAAGACCAATTATGCAATTTAACCTAAACATATGGGACCAAATCTGCAACAAAAAAGATATGGGGCTAAATTTGGACCTGACCTAAAGATATGCGACCAAAAGTGATACAAAAAAAAGATATGAAACCAAATTGGTAACAGAGTAAAAGATATAGGACCAAATTTACACTTTAGCCTCGTTTTAAATATTTTGTCCATGCACAAAGCCACAAACGAGTAAACTACTAAATTGGTCCCTGGATTATTGACTTGCTGAAAGATTGGTCCCCGAATTTAGGAAATTGACAAATAGGTCCCCGAATTTTTCTAACATTTGTCAAATAGGTCCTTCTGTGCATGTTATTCGGGGACCTATTTGACTCATTAGAAAAATTCGGGGACCTATTTGTCAATTTCCTAAATTCAAGGACCAATCTGTCAGCGAGCCAATAATCCAGGGACCAATTTGGTAATTTACTCATAACTACTTTTAAGAGCCTTTTTTGAACTTGAAAACATTAAGTTCCATTTAGTTCGGTTACTTTTAAAGACCAAATTTGCTCCATTTTAGGTCTTTAATGTTTCTCGATAATTCTATTTTGGTCACTAACTACTGAATATATCATTTTTCTCTCTTTTCAAGTTTGAATGCGATGAAATTGAAGTTAGAAGTTGCTCTTGATAAGTTCTTTCTCTTCCCAATTGAAGTTGTCGGTAAATGAGGTGAAATCGAGCTGAAAGTGAGTCTCTCATTTATGAGATCAGATTAGTCATATCTCGCTCATTTCAAATTCAAATGTGACAAAATTAGAGCTATGTGTCACTTTTGATGAGTGATTTTTCACTCCAAGTTTATATTATCAAGTATTTTGACCAAACCCACATTTGGTGTACTATTTGACCTCATTTGCCGATATCTCCAACTGGATAGAGAAAACACTCGTAGCTTCGATTTCATTACATTTAGACTTGAAATAAGAGAAATATGACCAACTTCAAGAAATAATAAGCCCACTTTCGAACCTGATTTCAGGCTTGATTTCATTTGGTTTGTTGATAGCCCCAATTAAGTAGAGAAAAAAAATCGTCAAAAATAACTTGTAACTTCGATTTTGTCGCATTCGAACTTAAAATGAGAAAAAAATAGCTATATTAAGTAGTTAGGGAACAATTTTGAATCTATTAGGAATCAAAGACCAAAATAGAATGCCCGTCCCATTTCTTTTTTTTGGCCAAGCATGCCCGTCCCATTAACGGCAAAATATTGTAGCAATTTGAAAACATAAAACACCCAAATGTGCCCTAGCTGTAAACCGTTCCTCTCTCTGCTTCAGTCCTTCTCAAGGCAGTCAAGATCTAGATTTAAAATCTTACAATGCCAATTCTAGTTAAATCGGATGCAGAATCGATTTTGATCAAGATCGGAACAAAATCGCTTATTTGTTCGTAAGATCAGTAAGATCGTACGATCTGAACAGAGTAATATTTGCAAAAGATGATGATATTTTATTTTATGAATAAAGCTTTATATAAGCTTGATAACAAAGTTCAGAGGCTGAAACTGAAAGCAGAAAAACGAAACTGATACGCAACTGATATGGAAACAGAAAAACTAAAAATAAAACTAACTCAGGCCCCTCAGGCCCAACTTAGGCCCAATTACAAAGATAACAATATTTCTACACCCCCCCCCCCCCCAAGCTAGAGCAGTATGAGTGTGCATCATGCTCAGCTTGGACACTAATAAGGAGAACTTTGGAGCTGCTAATGGTTTAGTGAAAACATCAGCAACCTGAGATGCAGAACATACAAACTGGGGTTGGACAAAACCCAGCTTGACTTGATCTCTCACATAGTGACAATCAATGTCAAGATGTTTGGTCCTTTCATGGAACACTGGGTTGGCAGAGATATGAATTGCAGCTTGATTATCACACCAAAGTCCTATAGGATAATTAATAGAAACTTTGAGATCCCGAAGAACATACGAAATCCATTTAAGTTCTGCTACAGTGGAGGCTAAACTTCTATACTCTGCTTCTGCTGAACTTCTGGAAACAGTGGACTGTTTCTTTGCCTTCCAAGAGATGAGAGAGCCTCCCAAAAAAATGCAGAAACCGGTTATACTTCGCCTAGTGTCTGGACAGGTTGCCCAATCAGCATCTGAAAAAGCTTCAACACTAAGAGAAGAAACATTAGTAGGGAAAAACAATCCTTTTGAAGGATTGCCTTTCAAGTAACGTAGGACATAGAGAGCAGCAGACCAGTGATCAACACAGGGATTATTTACAAATTGACTAAGTTGTTGGGTTGCAAAAGCAATATCAGGTCTAGTAAAATTTAAGTAAAGTAATCTACCAATGAGCCTACGATATTGTTCAGGATTTTTCATGGGTTCACCATCAATATTTAAAGAATAAGCACCCTTTACCATAGGAGTATCTGCTGCCTTAGAATCCAACAACCCACAATCAGATAAAAGATCTAAAATATATTTTCTTTGATTAACTAATATCCCTGAATCAGTTTGATGTATTTCCAATCCTAAGAAATAATGTGCAGGACCTAAATCTCTAATAGTAAAAACATCATGTAGGGATTTCTTAACTGTGGCAATCAAAGCAAGAGAATCACTAGTAACAAGTACATCATCCACATAAATTAATAAGGCTACGAAACCCTCAGAACAAGTCTTGGTAAATAAACAGTGATCATGAGCAGATTGCAAAAAACCAATACTTTCTAAATGGTGAGTGATTTCTTTATTCCATTGACGAGAAGCTTGCTTCAAGCCATACAAGCTCCTTTTTAGTTTACACACCATATTAGAATTTCCAATTTTATATCCAGGAGGTGGTAACATATATAATTCTTCATCAACAAAACCATGTAGGAAAGCATTATTTATGTCAAATTGATGTAAAGGCCATTGATTGGCAGCAGCTAAACATAATAAAATTCTGACAGTAACATTTCTAACAACAGGGGAGAAACTATCTACATAATCTTCACCTTCTACCTGGTTGTATCCTTTGGCTACTAAACGAGCCTTGTACCTTTCGATATTGCCATCAGGTTTTAATTTAGTCTTGTATACCCATTTGCATCCAATGGGTTTCTTATTTGGAGGCAAAAGAACCATCTCCCAGGTTTGATTGGATTCCAAAGCCTCTATTTCTTGATTCATGGCCTCTACCCAGTGAGACAAACCACTAGCCTCTTTGTAGCTGCTAGGCTCATGAACCTGATCAACCTTGGCAAGAAAACTAATATGGTTAGCTGTAAGAGCAAAAGAGGGTGAAGAAGTAGTCACATTACCAACGACATAGTGTTGCAGCCACTGTGGTTACTTTTTGGTCCTGTTGCTTCTTCTCACAGGTAAGTCATCAATAGTAGCATCAGTAGATAATTGAGGATCTAAAGGTTGTTCTGGATTTAAGGTATTAGTCATAGTAGAAGAGGAGTTATCTAAAAGAACATTAGGAGATGCAGTGGGCATATCAGAAAGAACAGTGTTATCATCTGTTGGAGATTGTGCCCTAGGGCCAATCATTTTATAAATATGTTTTGAACATATTAATTAATTTATGGAGATAAATTAATGGTTGTCATATTATTAGCGTGTTTACTATGATAACAATCCTTGATTAATTATATGATAATTAATCTAAAACTGTCCCTGGTCGATCATTCACGTGGGAGCGTAAATGAACCAAGACCAGCATGACCTCGGTGTATAGAGATACATGCACTAGATGCTTCTCGAGAGTCATGGTGCAACTATGTAAGGGTTACAAGTTGCTGGACTGACCCGGAGAGTCTTGCATGAGTTTAGTCATAAGCGAGCCTCTCCTGTACACCTGTCACGATAGCCTTAGACCTGAGGTCTTGACTATTCCGGCATTGTAGTTGTCAAACTTTGGCCTAGTCCAACGTTACCCGTAGCAGGGTAGCCATACAGGCTAGGTACGGGTTTGGTTGATTACCGTGCAAAGGAATGTGGTTGACCAAGATGGGATTTTGTCCCTCATTTAAGATGAGAGATATTTAACTGGCGCCCTCGATGAGTCTGTCCAAGAAATGCGTGGCCACGCTGGGAATTGGGACTAACTCAGGAAATCGAGAAAGTTGTGGTTTGGATTTTGGATGACATTCCCGTGCCTGATCCATGACCAAAATATCGTGAGACAATAGGAATTATGACAAGGTGGTATTTAGGTTAAATCGTTAAAACGTTAAAGCGATAACTCGCGTGTTTTGGGTAGTCGTGATGGCTTGCTAGAGTCCGCTCACGACTTGCGAGTCATAAGATGATTTGCTGCCAACTTCACGTGAGGCCTGCTGGGTCACACATGAACAGAATCAAGATGCTAATTTTGGGACACGAATTAGGGTTAATTCGTGAGTCACTTTGGTGACACAATTTAAGACATAGTTAAAATGTCTTAGGACATTAAATCTTGTCTTAAATAAATATCTATGATTGTGGTTTTAAATTTGTTAGACAAATTTAAATATAAATTAATTGTTAAAGGGTTTACAATTAAATTCTTATTTAAAATATTAGGGAATAAATAAATTAAAAAAGTTTCCTAAAAGTTAGGAAATTATTGATTTATTAAATTCACTAATATTGGGGAAATAAGAGATGAGGGTGGCGCCTCTATTATCTTGATTTTATTAATGAAAATGTTTTATTAATTAAAATAAAGATAAGGAGAATATCTTTTGGAAAAGATATGTGATTTGAATTAAAAGATATTAAAGTAATATTTTTATTCAAAATTGTTAGGAATTAGTTATAACCACCTAAGGAGTTTGGGTTGCTATAAAATTCCTCCAAGACTATATGAGGGAGGCACCATATCTTGTTGCTTGGAGTGCAATATTTGATCTTGCATTTTAAGTTTAAAAGATATGGCAATTTCAATTTTATAATATATATATTAAAGTAATATTTAAATTATGAAATCAATTCCTCATGACTCATTCCAACCAATAGGATTTGAGCAAATAAAGATTTGATCTCAAGATTTGATTTTGAGTCTCAAATTCGATTTGCCCCTATTTATTTTTGAATTATAATATTAAGTTTAGTATTATAAATCAAAAGATATATTAGGATATCTTAAGATATCCAATATCTTAGAGATTTGCTAATTGGATTAGGATTCCCTAAAACTAGGAATGAGAACACTATAAATAGGGCTCTGGGCGCCTAGCACAAGAACAAGTCACAACACACATCAATTCTTGG
>QANZ01033958.1:0-32152 GCA_003254925.1 Chamaecrista fasciculata
TTCTTTGTTAGGTTTAAGTAATATGTTAGTTGACAATTTAGTCCCTTTGTCAAGCTTTTCGTGGCTTCAATTTGTGAACCCATATTCCTGTTAACAATTTAGTGCTTGAGTGCATAATAAATACAATTTTGAATGGACTATAAAATAATTTGAACATACTTTTGTACTTTACAATGATGCTTGGCGAACAATTTGCTTCATTCCTCAGTCACTCTGCTCTCAGCTACTGTACAACCAGATTTAACTGTTGAAATTGGGAGTTAGGTCTGGATATTCCTGTTCTCTTATGGTGGTTTAATAGTTGAAGTTAGATCTGGATATTTGCTTTAATGACTCTGAGAAGTTGAAATTGGGAATAGATGTGTCACTGACATAATTATTTCCCCTGTTAGCAGATTCAGTTCCTTTCCAAGTACCTTCTATGACTGATATATCTGCAACTGTCATAAGAAACTACTCATCATATCCTGTCATGGAAATTGAGACACGAAATAGAGGCAAAGGTAGTACTCTAAATATACTTTCTTTTTCATTTTGTCATCTACTTTGATTGTCACTAACTTTTCAGTTATGAATGGCATTGAAAGTTGAAACATTTAAATCTTCAGTTACATCTTACTTTTAGATAGTTTGGTGCGTTTCATATCGTTATGTTAATATATGTAACAGGAGAGTGATGCAAGAGCAGAATAGCATGCTTGCAAAGAAGGTGATGGTTTGCTTTTAGTACCTTTTTTGTAAAAAAATGTTTTTGATGTAATCAAGTAGCTTCTGAGTAAACATATGATATGAAATCTGTGATTTTTTTCTCTCCCCCTTTGCTTCACCAAGTGTGTTTTGCCCACTCTGTTTTTGTTCATGCAGAAATGTGCTCCTATCAGCATTATGAAATAGGATCAACTTTGTTGGGTCATACCAAAGCTTCAAGGGAAGTTTTCTGCTTCTGACTTTGTGTTCAATGAGCAGCCATTTGATGGTTGAAGTATCTGCTTCATCAGAGAATTTAGTCAAAGTAAGCTTTTATAAATGTTACAAATTTTCTCATGGTTTTATTGCTATTTCGCTGATCCAGTCAAGGTTCTCTTCCTTATTGACCTCTTTGACTTCAACTGCTCGGAGTTTCATACATCCTTGAATAAGATAAACCGTTTGAAAATTGAAAAGCATCTACTTTATCTTCTTTGTTTTTTCTTCTATGAATTTATATGTAATGGGCAATATCAATTTAAAAACAACAGTTGCTACTATCATTTTTACAAGACATGTCTTTGCTTTGAAGATTTGTTTATGGTGGTGGAAATATGCATTTGGTTCTCATGCTTAGTAATTTGGGATAGCTCTACTGATATATCTACTGTCATGCTTAGTAATGTATTGTAATATTGCAAACTTGGTTCTCAAACTTGAATCATAGGCTTAGTAATGTATTGTATATTTTATAAGCACTGTTGTCATGTTCTGTCATGCTGAAGTCATCATTTATATATTTTTTTGCTTCTAATCCAAAGGATTTACTTCAAATTCGTTTGGCTGCAGTCATATATCCAATCTTTACAGCATTGCAGTATAAATGAACAGTAGCTGATCAGATTGTCTCATGAAATTCGCTTGATTGCATTATATATCACTACTTATGACTTTATCATTCTAAATTCTTCCTTGACTGCTGTCATAAATTTATTGCATGACTGTGATTTTTTTTCCGAACACAAATCATTTAACCACTTCAAGTATGCATTTGCTATATTACCTGACTGTGATTTTTCTAAAGTAAATTTTTTTGGGAATATAGTTCTTTCACTTAAAGTAAATTATCAAAAACTATCAAAATACTACACATAAGAGGGAAAAAAGGACATCTATAAGAGAAAGAAGTCGAGTTGGGTGTTAAATTATCAAAAACTAAAAAAGATAGGACTATTTTGAACAAAAGTTCATATATAATAGACAACTATGAACTTTTTAAAAGATAATGAACTAGAATAAACTTTAAGACGAAGATAAGGACTAAAATAAACATTCAACCTTTCTCTTTTTTCTTTTTTGCTTGGGAGTTGTCTGTGATTACATGTTGTTGATATCTTCTGCTTCTATTTCATTTTGAGATTTTTCCCATTTGTGATCTTTTGTCATTTGTATTTGTCTAACTCTTTATGCAAATTAAATTCATAATCTTTTGTAATTCATTTCTCATAGCCACCGACCTTTTACTGTTACTGTTGCCAGAAGATGACTCTATTAGAGAAGAAAAAATTTACAACAACAAAGGAGAAGATAACAATGACAATGATCATGATAAAAGTGAAAGAGCACATGAAGATTCAGATTTTGGCAATGATGATGCAAAGTACTTATTAGGAGATGAAGGTCCAACAGACAAAGAGGTATATATCAATCTCGGAATTAAACCTTTTCCTCTTATTTGTCTATAATTCACCTGATAGTTTAATTAGACAAATTGGGTTTGGTTCTTTCGCAGATTATCTTATGAATTCGGTGTCATCTTGCTCTTACCCGTGGAAGTGTGGTACGTAAATTTATGACTGAATTTTAATTGTTCTGTAGTCTGAAATGGCCAATAGGGGCTGTGTACTAGATATAAACACATACTGTGTGATGATTGATGTGCTATTTAGCTGCAATAAGGTAGAGGATGCATGTTTTCTTTTGGAAGAAGTGATAAATAAGGGCATGAAACTGTCATATAGGAAGTTTGACTGTTTTTTGATGCAGCTTTCAGTAATTGGTAATCTCCATGCCATTCATAGGCTTTCAGATCACATGAGGGAATTATGAGTATAATTTGAGCATCAATATGTTAAAATTTTCCCACCATTATGAACTTAATACATATGTGGAAGGCTTCCCAAAATCAACTAATGTGAGACATAAAATTTTTTTACCAAAAGTTGGTTTCAACTATCTCTTTGATTTTCTATACTCAACGTTGCTGACTTACCGCAAGTTTGATATAACCAGATAGGGATGCCATACATGCTTATTATCCCATTTGATGATTTGATGATATAGACTATACAGTATAATTCACTTTTTTTTTTCATACTGAGTTTTGTACTGAGCTATAGCCCTATAACTGGCTTGCAATTGACTTACTGAGCTTTTGCTTATTGAGTTTGTTTGCTATTGTCTATAGCTGTTTTTATAAGTTGAGTAATCAGTTATGAATAACATTTTACTCACCATCTTCTTCTTCTTCGTCTTCTTCTTCTTCAGGTTTTGATAAACTGATGAAGCAAAAGAGTGCTCTAACAAGTGGTGGCAATCTGATTATACGACCCCTGACCCTTCTGGGGAAGCAGAAGGTATCTATAGTTGTACTGTCAATTTTTACCTACATAATATGCTGCAATAAATTATTCTTAATATATGGAGTTATATACTTTGGTTATGGTTCTGAACATTTAACTATGCCTTCAGGCAATGATTGAAACTCATGTGCAGTCTGGATCTCTGTCTCTATATGTTCACTATGGGCAGAATAGACTGAAAGATGAAAAAACTCTAGCTCAGAGTGATGTTGTAATTACTGCCCATGGAGTCTTAGCCTCTGAACTTTTTAAGAAATTTTATGATTTGTAATTCTTTTTATACTGATTAAAACTTAAAACTAACTATTTTTATAATTAATAGTAGTAAAAACTAAAAGAAATGATATTTTTAACATCACTTTTTACAAAAGGTGTTATTTGCACAAAATAAGAATTCAGAGGATATTTGGGGCAGAATTTTTGAAGCAGGTTCATCTTATAGACTTTTAGTAATTTTATTAATTTTCCATCTCATTCTTCCTCTTCAATGTCGCCATCTGTACGACATTCTCACTGATTGTCCACCATCATTTTCATGTTCATTGTGTCATCCTTCATCTTCTGTGGCATTTTCTGCTGAAATTCGTGCGGCATCGTCTGGGTATGTAACTGCTGAAGACATTACAGTTTAGTCCCTAATTTTTATGTATATGAACTGATGAACTGATTACAAGAACACATTACAGTTTATGTCTGTTTGTTGGATTTCAGTTTTCCATTGCTGTCCTTTGAGTTCTGAAGCTTTTTTCTTTTGGTGGCAGGTTCTGAGGGCAATTGGGAAATTATAATTGTCTATTTCAAGTAAGCTCTTCCAATAAATGTTTTATCTTTATGCTTCTTTTCTAAATTTATATATTTGTATGTTGTAAATAGAATTAGTGAGCACATGATAGAGGAACTTCAGTTTGATAAAACTCCAGATTCAGCACCAAAGGGTATTATTGGATTGTGTAATGATGCTACAGCTGGCTTATTCTCTGCATATGATTAAAACTCTATTTTTCAGGTTTTTATCCTCTTATAATTGCAGCCTTTTGTATTTTAGATTTAATTGCCCTACATTGTAATCTATGTGGCTGTTGGATGTGGTAATTTTAGGAATTATAGTTGAAAGTGACTGTCAATCTGTGAGAACTGAGGATGAATGGATTAGTCGACTTTAGTGCTTGAATTATCCAAATTAAAGATTTTTACATGCTTTCTCTGTATCTATTATGACAAATTCGCTTGCAAAATTTTCATCTTGGCTTATGAGAGCAATGTTCTCATAGAAAGGTTATCTAAAAAATGGTTCTCTATAGAATGGACCAAGAAAACTAATGAGTGTAAGCAGCAGCTTGGAATGGAAACAACACTGGCTTGATAGGAAAAAAAAACAGCATAAATATAGATTTGAAGTCATCACCAAACATAAGGGAAAATTTTTGTCATTGGAAATAACCAGGAAAGTATGTTCTAGGGTGCTCTTTTGTTCTGTTTCAAGCTTTTTTCATGTTTTCTTTTGTTTCTTTTCGTTTTGGTCCTTTATGTCCTTTGTGTCATTTCAAATGTCCATTTTTCATGTTGATTCCGTATACTTCATCTATTTGGCTCATTTACTATAGCCTTGGTCATCTTAAATCCTAACATTAGGAACTTTGTGGCATTGCTTCTTTTAGGTACTCATTAAATCCTAACATTAGAGAGATTTCCATGGTAGTTTCGTGATCAATATTAATGAGGTACTACCATTTTATTATCATTTTATACCAGTCTATGAAGAATACCATATCCCAATATGTCCAGCTTTCACAATATACATCACTCTTTCTTGCAATAAATGGTTTTTGTAGGGTGAGTTCTGTATTCCATCTTGCAAGATTATGAATGTCATCTAGGATTTTTTGGATCTTGCAAAGGGTGATCTGTTTCAGGCATTTCAAGTTTTATATTTATTTCTAATTTCTCTGTTGAGTTTCCCTTGGTTTTGTTTTAGGCTGTCTTGATATTGGTCTGTGAAGTTTCATTGCTCACATATCGGAGCTATCTCTTCTAGCAATATAATTTGTTTGGACAATTATAGTATTGGAAAATAACTTTTTGGTCCTTTTCTTTGTTACAAATGTTAACTATTTAGTCCCTCAAATATTATTTGTGAGGATTGAACAATTGGTGTTTGTTAAAAGAAAAATAGGAACCAAAAAGTATATTTTCACTAGCCAGGGACTAAATTGTAACCTTGAGGGTATACATGAGTTCAATGTTGCCTGCTGTTTGCTTTATATTCTTTGTTTACCATTATCATTGCATGTGTGTCTAATATATAATTATCCTGTTATCTTCTCTTTGCTGACCCCAACTTTTCATTTTGCTGTATAATTGAAGTTATTCAACTTCATTACCATGCATCTCTTCATGTTTCGGAAATCTGCATTATTTTTACCAATAGGCGAGGTAAGCAAATTCAATCAGCTTCTAAACTAAATTTCAGTTGCTTTTTTTTTGTTGTTTTGGACTATTCAATTGCTTCCTTTTTTTTTTTTCTTGGATCAAGTTTTCAGACTTCAGTTGCTCCCTATATAACCCAATCTCTTCTATTATACAAATCTTGACTAAGAACATGCTTAGACTTCATGTGTGGCTCTTAATTTTGTTCAACATGTGTGGCTCTTAAAATAGTATATATTTTAGAAAATAGGTTTGTTAGATGAAATATTAGATAATCTTGAAATAATATTACTAGAGATAAAATTGTTAGATTTAGTATTAGAAAATTTTGAAAATAGGATTGTTAGATGAAATATTAGATAATCTTGAAAATAATATTGGTAGAGATAAAATTGTTAGATTTAGTATTAGATAATTTTGAATATAATATTAATATTGTTAGAGTTTAATATTGGGTCGTTGCTTCTATCACATGACGACAAACCTGGTTGAGTGTATCAACAGCTTGTTCAAAGGATTCTGGAAGTTACCAATAATGGGTGTCGTCCAAGGCTCATATTACCAGCTGAATAGGTTCTTCCAGGAACGTCGTGAGACATTTGTAGCTCAGCTACAGACCGACAAGGTCCACTCTGAGACCGTAAGGGTTGCAATGGAGAAGAACATAGATCGATCATCCTCACTGCGTGTTACACAGTTCGATGCGGAGACCCTTTTATTTGAGGTCCTCGACCCTTACGATGAAAGTACTTCTCAAGTCGGACGGACATATAAACTTGAGCTTCGAGCCCGTAGGTGTGATTGTGGGGCATTTCAGGCAAAACATTACCCTTGTGTGCACGCAGTGGCTGCTTGTGTGCGTATTGATTGGGGCTTTCCACCGCCGCCTTTGGGACACCGGTATGTGATAGGAATTGTGCCCTAGGGCCAATCTCTTCTTATATATGTTATGAACATATGGATTAATTTATAGAGATAAATTAATGGTTTTCACATTATTAGCATGTTTACTGTGATTACGTCCATGATTAATTATACGATAATTAATCTAAATCTGTCCCTGATCGATTATTTTCGTGGGAGCGAAAATGAACTAAGATCAGCGTAACCTCAGTGCATGGGGATGCACGCATGCGATGCTAGAATGAGGTTATGGTGCAATTACGTAAGGGGTTACGAGTTGCTGGACTGACCCAGAGAGTCCTGCATGGGTTTAGTCATCAGCTTGCCTCTCTTGTACGCCTGTCACGACGCCTTAGACCTGAGGTCATCATTATTCCGGCGTTNTTTTTAAGGACTAAACTGTATATTTCAATCTTTCAGGAACTAAGTTGTCAGCTTAGTGATCTTTCAAGGACCAAACTATTAGTTTACTCTATATTAAAAAAGTACTTTTACCTATTTACATCCAAACACTTTAATATTTTAAAAAGTACTTTTTAATTGTGACACCCAAACATAAATAACTTATTTTTAAAATAGAAGTCCTATTTTTATAAGCAGTAAAAAAGAAGCACTTTTATTAAATGTTAATCCAAACACACCCTATATAGTCATGGAACAATCTCTACTGGTGTTAATGAGGTTGTGTTTGAATCTGAACATAAAAGAGTGATAACGTTGTCTAGTGACACTACGTTGGACAGATTAAATGAATTGATTAGGTAGAAACTAAGACTTTCTCCCCTGAAAGAGATAACTTTCATCGTGTATAGAATGTCAATTAGTCGGGAAAGTAGACGATATGTCTACTCTACTCAAAGAGAAATCGCAGCATGTGCTGCAATTTCTGACCAGAAATCGCAGAACATGCTGCGATTTCTTTATTTTTTTTAAAACAAAAAATACAAAGCACCCATATGAGAAATAATTTTTGTTTTGGTGATCAATATCTTTTTTTTTGGTATTATATATATAAAAAACCGAGACAATTAGGAATGAGATGAAGTTTCTCAACTCGAACTTGCCCCACTTGATGATGTTGAGTTGAGATTTTTAAAAAATAATAATAGAAAATAAAGTAAAACAAGTAAAAAATTTTGTAATTTTTTATCAACGTCATCAACATCTTCATCATCATCATCAACATCATCAACATCTGCTTCTTCCTCTTTTTCTTCTTCTTATTGTTGTTGCTGTTGTCGTCACCGCTGCTGGTCGTCTTCTCCGGCAAACTTTTTGCTGAGATACACGGCGACTACGAAAACTCCTAAAGGTGGTTTTTTCCTCTTTTTATCGGAAAAGTTGGATGGAAAATAACTAGGGACTAACGATGGAACGTTTTGAGAAGTTGAGGGACCAAAATGGAACGAAAAAAAGTTGAGGGACCAAAACGGAACTTTGAGCAAAATTGAGGGATCTAAATGGAACGAAAAAATATTGAGGGACGAAAATGAAACTTTGAACAAAACTGAGGGACAAAAATAGGACTTTATTTGGCCTATATTTTTTTTATCAAAACTTTAGTTTGGTCCCTAGTATTTATCTCAAATTTTGTTTCGGTCCATAATATATTTTCGTTCCAATTTGGTCCTTAATGTTTCCCAACAATTCTATCTTGGTCTCTAACTACCCAATATGATCATAAGTCTTTCATTTAAAGTCCGAATGCAATGAAGTTGAAGCTACGAATTGCTCTTAGTGAATTCTTTCTCTTCCCTGTTGGGGTCGTCGACAAACGAGATTAAATAAAGCCCAAAAGTGGGTCTCTCGTTCCATGAAATGAGTCATATACTCATATATCTCTTGTTTTAAGTCCGTATACAATGAAATTAGGGCTTTGAATTACAAATGATAAGTTCTTTTTCTGTCCAATTGGGGCCATCGGTAGTAAAGGAGGTCAAATAATAATCCTAAATTTGGTATTGGTGTTTTGATCAAGCCACTTGGAGTACTATTTGACCTCGTTTGCTGATGTCCTCAATTGGACAAAAAAAAACTTGTCTAGTTTAACCCGTAGCTTCAGTTGTGTTACATTCGAATTTAAAATAATAAAAATATGACCAACTTTATATGAAAGGAGAGAGAGGTCCACTTTGGGTCCGATTTCAGGCCTAATTTAACCTCGTTTAATTTACTAACATCCCCAATTGGATAGGCAAAGGAAAAACTCATAAGAGTTTCTTGTAGCTTTAATTTCTTCGCATACAGACTTAAAACTTGAGAGATATGACAATATTTTGTAATTAAAGACCCATCTTTGAGCCTATGAGGAAACATTAAGGACCAAAATGAAACTATTGAAAAATATTAAGGATCAAAACGGAACAAAAAAGTGTAAAGGACCAAAATAAGGTTGTGACCTATATTTCTTTCTTATTTGTTTTTTTAATTTTGAAAAAAAAGAACTAATTTTTTGAAGAAGCTCAATATTAATATATATATATATATATATATTATAGTCAAAACGGATGAATTGGTGGGACTCAAATCCTTATAATCAGAGGCTCTTTGCAGTCCTCTGTATTGGATCACCTAGCCAACCAAGACCATGAAACCGTATGTTTTGTTAAATGAATTCGTCACGTGTCAAGATCTCAACGGCAAGCAAAAAAGTAGACGATTAAAGATGGCCCAAATACAAAAAAAAATCTAAAATCTAAAATTAGAGGATCCAATTTCTGTTTAGTGAACCGGGTGAGCAACCCAACATGCTAACCCGCGAGCTTGCAAAAACCAACCAAACCCAAAAACTGTGGGTTGGGTTGGTTTGGAATCGCGCGTTGGGTTTGGTTTAAAATTTTCAGCTCGCTGCGAGTTGGGTTACGAGTTTTTGTGATTTCTGAACGCAACCCAACCCGTGAACCCGCACATTAAAATTTTTATTTATTTATTTTTTATATATGTATGTATTTATTATATATTTTTGTATGTATTTTTATATATTTCTATTGTTAGTTCTTTATAAACAAAATATTTTGATTTTAAAATTTACATCATTATATATATATATTACATTTATATATGTTAGTGAGTGTATTTTAATTAATTTATATTTCTTTATATAAAATCTATATTTTTTTAATTTTGTTATCTTAGGCCTTTTTATTCGCTACTCACAAATTTATAATAATATTTTCTTATTATGAAAATTAAAAATATGTTTTAAAAAAAAAGATACAAACTCAACTCACGAGTTTAGCCCAACCCAACCCGCAGTTCTGCGGGTTGGGTTGATTCGGGTCGAGTTTTAAAAATTACAAAACGCACCCAACCCAACCCGCAAATTAATATGCGGGTTGGGTTGAAATTTTTCCTAAACCCAACTCGTGCTCAGCCCTAAATGAACCCATTGAACTTGACTACACAAGTATACATGGTTTTTTTTTTTTTTTTTAATTTTTCTAAATTCACCACCCTATATATCCATGTAACTTGCTTTATACTCGATCGGACCCGTCAGGTTGAATACACCACATACACCTATGTCCTATCTTTAATTTGGTTACGAAACCTTTTCAACTTTAATTTAGTATATATTTGTTATTCCTAAAAATCATCAGTTTCTCACTATATTACGGAGATCAAAACCACATTTTGCTTAGGGATACGTATACGTATACCACAAGAAACTCAACGGGTATCAGTAATGCACATGGTAACATTTACTTTTGGCTGTTCTAAGTTACGTTACTCCGTTAGTTAAGACCTTTTTCTTCTGCTTTTGCTAAATAACGTAAAACCCGTTTCTACTTCTTCATATTCTTCTCTATATGATGCCTCTTCTCTTCTGATTCTTGAATCCAGCTTCCTTATATATAATAACTTAATAAGTGATCAACATATGGATTTTGATGCATAATTATATTTCTTATAGACTCTGATATATCTTCTGCGATTTGGAAGAATCTTCATTTTGGTTCAAGAGACTTGTACTATATACAAATACAGGAGACAATGAAGATCTCGTCTAAACTGGTACTCTTCTCTCCCTATATATATATATATGATATCATATCTCTGTGTTAATTGATTCCTGATATGTAGTGAGTGAAGTGGAATTAATGGAGGATTATCTTTGAATTCTGATCTCAATTTTGTTTTAACTGATGAGAAAACTAGATTTTATTATACCTTGGAATAATTAGAATCTTATTAATAAAGTGTAAACTAATAATTTGGTCCCTAAAAAATTATCGAGCTGACAATTCGATCTCTGAAAGATTGAAATGTATAATTTAGTCCCTGAAAGATCAAATAATATACTTTTTAGTCCATGAAAGATCAAAACGGTATACTAATTAGTCCTTTTTATAAAAGACCAAAACGGTATACTAATTAGTCCTTTTTATGAACTAAATAGTATACCGTTTTGATCTTTTATGGACTAAATTGTACATTTCAATCTTTCAGGAACCGAGTTGTTCGTTCGGTGATTTGGCAGGGACCAAACTGTTAGTTTACTCATTAATAAAAATGAATTAAAGATATAATTAGAATTTTGAAGTAAGAAATAACATCCAATTTTTGAACAGATCTGCAAAGTGCAACTGTGTAGGCACATGCATGTTGATGTTTTGGTCAAATGAATCCTTCCCTGCATTTATATCTTACTACGCGGCAGTCTATTTCTATGTGCTTAGTTCTTTCAATATGGTAAAGAGGGTTGGCAGCTATGTTAATTATCACACAACAGTGGGATGGGTTGGGGAATGGCTATTTTGAAGCTCCCAAACTGTATTTACCATACTTTGATATTTTACTTCACAAGAAAAATGGGACACGATTATCTGTTTCTTAGTTTTTCAAGAAATAAGGTTGTCAGTACTGAAGTCTCAAATCGCTTAGTTAAAAGGCCTTGTAACATTATATATTATGAGATAACCATCTCCGCTCAAGAGTTTCTTTAGGAAGAGTTAGGCCGCGCACCTTTTTACATGGTATCAGAATCTAGTTTGGGTATATGAGATGAATGAAGCTTACTGGAGGCTAATTTGGGGATAACTCGATTGGCTTCACGTTCCTATATGTCAGGTGTGAAGGGGGCACGTTCCTATTAAAGGGCTTTTTAATGTTATATGTATACTGAGGCAACCCTCTCTCACTGAGAGTTCTTTTGGGGTGAGTTAAGCCCTTTCGATGTTTAGAACTTGATTTGGACATGTGGAATGAATGAGCTTTACTGTGAGTTGCCTTGGGGATAACCAGTTGGCTTCACACTCCTATGTCAGACGTGAGAGAGGCGTGTTGAAGTCCCACATCGCTTAGTTAAAGGGCATTATTACTTCTATAAAAAATGCCTAGTGAGCTAGCTCCTTTAAGGTACTTCACAACAGTCATCAAAATGGAACTGTATAGAATAGAAAAAAAACTGATGCATCCTCCAAATTAAGATCGAAAGTTCATTAACTCGATTGAAAAAGGAATTCTAAATTTCTAATGCACATGATATATGTGTATATATATATATTATATTTACAGGTACCACTCATGGTGGAGCGTAGAAAGGGAAGAAAGTTTAATCGCAGTTTTCTTTCCACAATTTTCTTGCTTTCTGCAGTTTTCATGATTGGAAGTGTATTTGTAGTGACAGACCATAAAGAGGTACACACATATTAATCCATGTACCAAATTTTGATTTTAGAGAAAATTTACTATTTGATCCCTGAATTTATACTGTGTTAACTAATTAGTCCTTGAATAATTGAAATACACAATTTGGTCTCTGAAATATTTCAATTACCAATTATTTGGTCCCTAAATTTAAATTGATTTCATACTTTTTGGTTTCTAAATTTGTACTAAATTTAAAATTTTTAGTTCTTACAATAATTCAGGGACTGAGTAGTCTATTTTAATTCGGTATAAATTCAGCAACCAAATAATAACTTTTCTCTTGATTTTAATTGTTATTATAGTGTAATGTTCGGTAAAGGTACTTATGTACAGGGGCGGATGCCCCCACTGGCTCCTCCCAAATTAGCAATAACTTCATTTAAGTCCTTGTAATTGTTAAAAAAATTTATAAAAGTTATATGAGTGCCCCTCGCCCCCCATTTCTATAAAAAATTTATAATGGCCCCCGACCAAAAATCCTACCTCCGCCCCTGCTAATATATATTTATATGATTAAAAATTAAAATTAATCGTGGTCTGATGTTTTCTGGTTCCTTTTTATCAGATGATGTATATGTATATATTTTTTTCATGTTACAAAACTCTTTTTTTTTGTGACTGCTCTGCACAGAGGTTGCGAGGATGGCAATTTGTGCAGGATACTTTGCTTAATACAAGATTTGGAATATGTCAGGTACAATTCATAATTTGATTCTTTGGACATTAGTTTAGTTCTCGAAAGATAATTATCACTAAATTAGTATTTTTCTGATTTTGAAAAATTCATCAATCTGTCACATGTTCTGTATATAGATACAGACACTTTCATTCATGTTAATGGTAATGAACTTTTGAAGTCAGTGGTTTAATAATGCAGACGAAGAATTAATGAGATTTTTTTTTTTTTTTGCATTTTGATAATTATTTAGATCCTATTGTTTAAATTAGGTCAAAACCTCAATTTGATCCTCAATTTTCATGGGATAAGTTTCGTTTTAGTCCTAAAATTATTTTTTGCTTCCTTTTGATCCTCAAACTTTCACATTTGTTAGGTTTTGGTCCCCCAAAAATGATTTTGTTTGGTTTCTGTCGTTATTTCTAACCTGGACAATTGAGATGAATTATTCCTCTCTCATATGTGTCATAACTCATAATAAACGAGTTGACAAAGAAAAAAAAAAAAGAAAAATCAATTTGTGGTTGAGGTTTCTTTCAAGGAGTAGAAATTTTTCTCTCTATTTGCCAATTCACTTGTCAAAACACATATGAGAGAGAAATTATTCATCTCAACTGTTAAGGTTAGAAATAACAGTAAAAACTTGACAAAATCACAGTTTAGGGATCACAACGAAATAAGTGTGAAATTTTGAAGACTAAATAATAAAAAAAAATTAGGACCAGAACAAAACTTATTCAATAATTTGAGGATCAAATAACCACTAGACCTTTAAATTATGACCCCTTATGTCTTTCACTAGAGCTGTTCAAGTGAACAATTTGTTTAGCATTAACTTACCAAAAGATTAAATTAATGTATTTTTAAAATTAGGTAATTCGTACTGATTTAGTGATATCTATTTCTGAAGAATTGAACTCATAAAGCAAAGATTAAAGTTTTTTTATTCCTTTTTTTTGTTTAATACCTTTAAATGCATTGCAGACTAAATGCAGGCCTCATGGAGCAGAGGCACTTCCTAAAGGAATTTCTGCCATGACTTCTGACTTGGAAATGCGACCATTATGGGGTTCTCATGACAGAAAGGTGTGTAAATTTATGGAGTAAACTAACAATTTGGTCCCTAAAAGATCATTGAGCTGACAACTCAGTCCCTAAAAGATTGAAATGTACACTTTATTCCCGGAAAGATCAAAGTGGAATATGTTTATTAGTCTTTTTTATTGACTAAATAATATATTGTTTTAGTGTTTTAGGGATTATTTTGTTGATCTTTCAGGAACTAAATATGTATTTTAATCTTTTAGGAATTGAGTTTTCAACTTGATAATCTTTTAGGGACAAAATTGTTAGTTTATTCTAATTTTTGCCTCTTGAATAATGTTCATACTGAATGTTCAAAATTTGCTTAAGATTCTTTAGTTTATCATCTTGTATAAATTCTTAAATTTAGATGAAACAGTACTATGAAAATAAATTTTGACCAATAAGGAATTGATCAAAGTGACAAGGGACTTGGTACACTTTGGGTAAGGTACATATATAGAGTTAAAAGGAAAATGGGAACTAAATTAATTTTCAGTCAAAAATTACATGCAGGGACTAATTTTTAAAAGGAAAAAAATCGAGAAGGACTAAATTGAAAAGAAAACGCTAAGAGGCACCAACTTGGAATCAAATGAATATGTGAAGGACCAAAATAAGAGTTTAGTCATATTTTTTTACCAACTTCAACATATAATGCATTTTGCCCACATATTTTAGAGTAATTCTTTTTCATTTAAAACTATTGTCATTCTTCAGAATTCAAAGTCGGTGACAAATTTACTGGCCATGGCAGTTGGCATAAAGCAGAAACAAAGTGTCAATAAGATTGTGAAGAAGGTAAGAGAGAAGATTCACAGATTTTCACATTTCTCTATCAGTTTTTGATGCTCTAGACTTTCTTGCACTTAAAACTTAGACAAAAGTATATTTTTCGTCCCCAAACTTTACATTAATTTTTAATTTCATCCCCGATAATATTTTTGCTATCAATTTTGTCTCCAACTTTGCAATTTGAGTTGGTTTGTATTTTTTTTATATCAATGTTACGTTATATGTTATTAGTCATATAGAATCTATTAATATTTGACTAAAATTACAACAAAGGATAAAATGACCAAAATGTGAAATAGGAGACAAAATTGATAGGAAAAAAAATATCAGTGACGGAAATGAAAATTGATGAAAAGTTTGGGGGACCAAAAAGATACTTTTACCTAAAACTTATTACTTCTTCTCATTTTCAGTTTCTATCAAGCAACTTTGTGGTTATGCTTTTCCACTATGATGGCATTGTTGATCAATGGAGAGACCTACAATGGAGTGATCAAGCCATACATGTCTCTGCCTTTAATCAAACAAAATGGTAAACAAAATAAAATTCTTAACAAATTCGGAATAAGAACTGAAAAATGTTGCTAGTTTATGATTAGATAGAAGAGAAACTTAGATTAAGGTAATCTAAAACATATGTCTAAAGAGTAAACTAACATTAGTTATTAAAAGATTACTAAATTGATAACTCAGTCATTAATAGATTGAAATACACAGTTTAGTCCTTGAAAGATTCAAAGTTGAGTAAACTAATAATTTGGTTCTTGAAAGATCACCAAGTTGACAACTCGGTCCTTGAAAGATTAAAATACACATTTAGTCCCTGAATGATCAAAATGGTATACTTTTTAGTCTTTGAAAAATTAAAACGGTATACTATTTAGTCCATAAAAGGACTAATTAGTATACTATTTTGATCTTTCAAGGACTAAACTGTACATTTCAATCTTTCAGGGACTGAGTTGTCAGCTTGGTGATCTAACCAAATTGTTAGTTTACTCTTAAAAGTTTTAATCTTTTAGAGACTAAACTGTACATTTCAATTTTTTGGAAACTGAATTGTCAACTCGACAATCTTTCAAAAACTGAATTCTTAGTTTACATACGGAGATGTCTAAAATTATATGTAGTTGTTTTTCAATAATTTAAGTTGTTTTTTTCTTTTTTCCTCACAATGACTTGATAGGTGGTTTGCCAAGCGTTTCCTGCATCCAGATATCATAAATGATTATGCATACATCTTCCTCTGGGATGAAGACCTTGGAGTTGAACATTTTCACGTCCAAAAGTAGGTGTGTTTTTAATAGTAGTTGTATAAATAGTTGTTGTCTTTGTCGTTTTTAGTTAAATAAATTATGTTTTATATACATCTATTTGATCTTTAATGGGTGGCCATTAATTAACTAATTGCAGTGCAACCTATCTTATAGTAAAAAATAACCTGTTTAATTGTCTCTACCAAAAGATATATATGATATGTAAGTAAATTTGGATGTATTTGAGTGTATTGGTCTCTTGAAGTTGGAAAGCATAATATAGCCAAAAAAAATTTTTTCCCTCTAATGATAGCTTGAGCATGTATATATCATATTTTGAAATGTGAGATTCATGTGAAATGCTTGAGACTCTTTGCCATACAATATTTACATTTGTATGAGACATGTATTTAAGGCAAAAACACCTCGATGTCCCTAAATTATAGTAAGTCTCAATTGCATTTCTAAACTTTTTTTTGTTGTCAACTGTGCCTCAAACTTTCATATTTAACTCAATTATACCCCAACGTCTAATTTCGTATCAATTCTTAACGGAAATTGATGATTTGGTGAGTGACTGTTTTCTTTCTTCTTTATTTTGAGGTCAATTGTATTAAAAAACTTTTACATTCATGTCAATTGCACTCCAAAACTTTCACATTTGTTGTCAATTGTACCTTACAAAATGTTGATGTTAGCATTTCCCGTTAACGATTTAGACGATATTAGGTCTTGGAGTATAATTAAGTCAAATGTAAAACTTTAGGGGTGCAATGACCACAAAAGATTTTTAGGAATACAAGTGAGAGTGTGAGACTAATCCCATAATTTGGGGACACTGATAATACTTCTGCCTAGATTTAAAATTGCACTTACCACATGTTTTGTGGTGTCTCATGACTTATCTATGTTTCTTAGCTGGAGAATGCATAATAGATGTGGAGGAAGAACTGTTGATATCATATGTATTGATTAGCATAATCTAGTCAAATGGATATGTTAGGTAATTGACTCAACATATATACCTAGTTTTAAACATGCGATTAATTATCTGATAAAAATGATTATTTCATGACCAGAAAGGGGTAAATGATACATGTGAAAGTAATTAATAATGCAGTGATAGAATAGAGACAATATAGGCCTAAATGTCTACACCATAATTTCTCCATGCAGTTACTTATCCATTGTAAAAGATGAAGGACTTGAGATATCACAACCAGCACTTGATCCTAATGTATCAGAGGTGCACCATGATTTTACAGCAAGGAAGAACAAGTTGAAAGTACACAGGTTTGTTTGATAGCTTCTCCAATTTAGATAATAATTGCAAAAGAATTCATTACTAGTCCATCTTTTTGATGGAAACATGATGACAAATATGAGTAAATTATTGACAAGAAGTTTCAATTCAAGCTTGAGCTGTTAATATTTTAAAAATTGATATTCAACACCTTTTGGATCTCAAAATGCATAGTTTAATGTTTCTGTAAAAAGAATCATAAAATGATGTTGTTTTGGCCTAAAAATAAATGAAATGTTTCATAAATTGATGATTCAAGTCCAGAGCCGTCAAAACGGGCCAATTAGGCTCACGCGAGCTGACTCGCCATGAGTTGTGGCCCATGCGAGCAAAAACTCTTAGGTAAGCTAGGTTTGGCTTTAATCCACTAGTCATCAAATTTTTTTTCCTATTTTTCCTATTTTTTTTTTAAATTAAAAATATTTTTAATGAACTTCCTTAGTAAAATTGATGAAAATTAAGGCAACCTATACCAATACCATAACCATTCAATACTACTCACTACATCTAAAATTCTAAATTTTTATTTTTAAAAAATAAAGTGGGTTAGCTCACCAACTCGCCAACTCACCGGGTTAGTTCACCACAGATTGCGAGTTAGGTGAGCCAACCCACGCGAGCTATAATTTTTTGTGAGCTGAGATTTCATCAACCCAGCTCACCAATTTCGCGAGTTAAACGAGCCAACCCACCGGATTAGGCTCGTTTTGACAGATACAGATTCAACTACCAAACTGACCAATTTCCACTAATTTTATCAATTCTTGACCGGTTCTTTAAGATTAAGTAGCTTTGGACTGAACTAGGTTCCAACTGGTTCAACCGGCCAATCTGGTCTGATTTTCGCAACCAGAATCATATAACAATCTCTGACCATATTTAGTAACTGTGAGCTATGCTGTCAAGTCTTTTTCATTGTGATATCCAAGTGTAGCAGAGTGTATACTTTAGAACTACATAAGTTCTCTCATGCAATAACCTTTCAGTCAAATTTCTACATATTAGTCTATGCTGTGGCTGACATTGAATTTTGTTAACAGGAAAATCCACAAGTCGCTAAGTGGTGGGAGGAAGTGTGATGAAAACAGCAACGGTCCTCCTTGCACAGGGTAAAAATTTCTGCAGGCAAATAGTGTATTTCTACATATTATATCTGTCTTCAGGGTAATGCTAGTTGCAGAGTTTAACTTATCAGAAGATCTAGCCCTCTCATTGCTATATAATTTTGATAAAAAAAAAATGTTATTACATTCAAATTTTAAAATAATTTAACAGCAGATGAACTTGATCCTTGAGACTCTACCCTTGTGCAAATATAAGTGCACATGCTGCTAATGAATTTCATGCCTCCCTATTTAAAAGAGAGTAAACTAACAATTGGTCCCTAAAAGATCACCAAACTGACAAAGAACTCGATCCCTGACTGAAAGATTGAAATACATAGCTTAGTCCCTGGAAGAACAAAATAGTATACTTACCAGTCCTTTTATGGGCTAAACAGTATACTGTTTAATCTATCAGAGACTAAAGAGTATACCCATAGTTATGAAAACCGGACCGGACCGGTTGAACCGTGAACCGGCCATTGGTCCATTCCGAGTTGAGCACAAAACCGCACATGCTAAGAACCGGTAAAGAACCGCCTGAACCGGTCAAAAATCGAGAAAACCGCCTTGAACCGGCCGGTTTTGAGGTTGAACTGGTTCAGGTTTTTTTGTTCTAATTTTTTGTTTTATTTTACCTTTTCTTGATTAAAATGATGCTATTTTAAAGAATTTTTTTCTTATTATGTTTAGACTCAAAATAATACACTATTTAATAGTTTTTACTTCAAAATTTGATTTTTTATCCTCTTAATTATCACTTTCTTACTGAATCTAGCTTAAATTTAAAGAGTTTATTATATATTTTTATTATATTAAATTAAATATATTATTTTTTATTTATTTAATTATTAACGGTCCGACCCTGGTTGAACCCCGATTGAATTATTGAACCTTGAACCGCTGCTTTGGCCGTTTCAATGACCGGTCCGGTTTTAATAACCTTGAGTATACCATTTTATTCTTTCAGGAATTAAGGTGTGTTTCAATCTTTCACGGATAAGTCAAATCGTTAATATTTCAGGGGCCGAAGAGTTAATTACCCTTTAAAAAACCAAGACTAAAAGTATATGAATTGTAGGTTTGTGGAGATGATGGCTCCTGTCTTCTCAAGGGCTTCTTGGCGTTGTGTATGGCATATGATTCAGGTTTGTGAGATCTTACTAATAAAACTTGGTTAATGAACCAATGAACAAAGTCCCTTATTTCATTGATAATACCTATAAGCTTCATGGTTCAATCAACAATAAATTGAAGCTTCACTATTGCTCTGGATTTTAAGATACAGAACATGTAATTTTTTCCTGTATACTTCACAGAATGATTTAGTTCATGCATGGGGATTGGACTTTCAACTAGGTTATTGTGCACAGGTAATTTTCAACTTCTCACATAAGTTTCTTTTATATATTTCTATCAACCTTTTCTTATTGGGAAGCTGTACTTGGCAGGGTGATAGGACTAAGAATATAGGTATTGTTGATTCTGAGTATTTGGTTCACTATGGTATTCCAACACTTGGGGGCCTAACAGAAAACAAGGTTAGAAGTTTGAATTTCTGATCTTTATTCTCTTTTTCTTTTTCTTCTTTCGGTCAAGATTATCCTCAAACTTTGTTTGGATTAAATTATCTCTATAGGCAACTTAGAGGCCTATGAAGGACCGACACTGATATGAACACGAAACACAATATAAACACACCCACATGCCAAATTTTTGAAATTACATAATAAGACATGACGCGCATGTGTGCAAGCACACACACACACACAAATATATATATATATATATATATATTGAGGAAACTAGCAATTTGATCACTGAGACAATAATTTAGTCCCTAAAAGATTGAAATACTTAGTCCCTGAAAGATCAAACTAGTAAATTTATTAGTCCTTTTCATTGACTAAATAGACTAAATAGTGTACCGTTTTGATCTTTCAAGGACTAAAACAATCTTTTGAGGACTAAACTTTGTATTTCAATCTTTCAAGGACCGAGTTGTCAACTCAGTATTTTTTCAATAATTGAATTATTAGTTTACTATTGTGTCAAAGACGTGAAAAAATAATTTTAAATTTTAACACTCATTGACATATGTTGAGCACGTGTCTTATTGTGCCGTGCCCGTACGCATGTTGGATACGGACAGGTGAAAGATACAGTGATACTCTATCAAAATGAAGTCTATGTGCTTTTTAGCTAGAGGTTGACCATCCAATTCTATTACCTAATTGGAATGATCTTAAAACTGTGCTTCCCCTATTCTGTTGCAACTAGCATGTTCTAATTGGCTTTAGCTGCTCTTTAAATTAATAATTGCAGACGTCTGCTACAACACATGGTCAAGATCATCAAAACTCACAGAAGTTGCAAAAAGAATTGGTAACAAAGAAGAGCACAGGTTCTCTTGTTTCAATTTTTTATTTTTTTAGACTGAAACTAATTGCCTGTGGCTTTGCAGGAGAAAGCACATTCAAATGAAACTGATGCAAGATCTGAGGTAAGCCCTCAATCAAATTCTTTAAGAACAAATCTTGGATATTTGATCTTCTCTAGGCTTCCACTTGAAATATATATTGTTATGTGATTTGTCACTCAACAAAATTAGCAATGAGCATAGATACCTGGCTCAGCATTATTTGCATGTTCTGATTGTAATGATACGAAAATTTGAAAGGGTTGGCAATTCTAGAAAGGTTGAACTTAATTTTTAAGGTTGAGATTAGGGAAGTTCAAAGCACACATACCTAGTTGGAAATTGATTTTTGATACCCAATTATACCTAAGTTCGGGATGAGAATCACTAACCAGGCCATAATTATCCCTATTTGAAATCACTGATTCATCTTTTCATTGATTGTTTTGGCAGGTGAGAAAGGAATCCTATATTGAACTTGAGAAGTTCAAGAGTAGGTGGAAAAAGGCAGCCAAAGAGGATTCTTGCTGGACTGATCCTTATGAGCAGTCATCACACAAGACCAAACGACACTGATACTTATAAGACATCAATATTTTTACAGTTTTGCTGAGGAAAATATAAAGGCAATTCCAATATAGAAGTTGATCTGTCCAAAGCTAGCGGAGCAATGTTCATTTTATACTTCATTACATATATACTACAGAAGTTGTAAATTGTACTATTCTTTATTTCTTACTAATCATAAATCAATAAATCATCACAAAGTCCCATGATAGCAACAAAACAAGAATGAAATCCCCTCCGACATATTTATATTGATGCTTCTGTTGGTTCAGTTTACCTAGTTTTTAAAAAAAAAAAAACTTGAAAGAAACGCAAGCTGAAACTCAATTTAATTAATCTAGGCTCTATCAACAAAGTTCAATCAATATATATCATAGATCTGGATTGTTCCTTACATTTTACAAAGAGATCTAACCTAATCGAATTTACTCCTCGAATTCGTCGCCAAGCTTCTTCACGAGCCTTCTCCGAACCCTACGATTCCCAATTTCAACCTCCTCTGCTTCCTTAATTTCTTCTTCTTCTTCATCAATCATAGACAGAAACCTTCGTCGCTTCACCCTAACCGGAGCTGCCGGTGGTGAAACGGAGGCCACCGCCGCTGCCGCCTTTTTCATCACGATAGGGCTACGAATACGATTGAGCTTCTTGAAGAAATTCTCACGCTCGGCACGAAGCTTGTGAACGTTGCCTTCGATCTTTCCTTGGAGGCGTAGGCGTTTGAAGCTGAGACCACCCATGGACCAGTGAGCTTCATTGGCCCAACACATAAGTGGATCGGTGACCGGCGCCGGCGGATCTACACGAACGCCGCCGTCGTTGAACTTTACGTCGGTGTAGATTCGAGGCCGAGGAAGGCCGGTGCCGTAGAATTTTTGGGGACTGAGAGAGATTACTACCATCACGGAGAATGGAGTATTGAGAGAATGATGATGAATATGAGAGATGATTTGAGGGAAGAGATTTTCTGAGAAAATGGAATAGTGAGTGGTGAGTATTAATTACAAGTTTTGGCGGTGGAATTCGGCGGGAACAAGGATCTTGGCGGGAGGACTTGGCGCTATCTCCAATGTTGTAAATATTTTGAGGTGTTACTTCCAAAAAAGTTAGAGAAAACTTATTTTTAATCTGGGAATTACCGTGTCAAAGATTCAGTCTCTAAATTGTAGAAAAATATGAATCAGTCCTTGAATTTTACACCATCTCAACTTTTTGGTCATTGAATTATAGAAAATACGAATCAATCCCTGAATTTTACAGCACCGTCAACCTTTTGGTCATTGAAATGTAGAAAAATACGAATTAATCCCTGAAATTTACACTACCGTCAACCTTTTAATCCCCGAGGTATTAATGGATCGTGATAGATCGAGGATCAAAAGGTTGATGGTGGTGTAAAATTCTGGGACTGATTTGTATTTTTCTACAATTCAAAGATCAAAAAGTTGACGATAGTGTAAAATTCAGAAATTAATTCGTATTTTTCTATAATTCAGGAACTGAAAAATTAAATCTCGCAATAGCTATATATATAATATATAAGGGGCTTTGGGACACGCCTATAAAGTATGAACACCGAAAGAGACAGGAGACACTATATACGATACATAGACACATTCACACACCGATACGTTAATTTTTTAAAATTACATGACACAAAATAACATGCATATTTATATGTATATATATATATATATATAATTAAGACAAAAGTATTATTGGTATCCCCAACGTATGAGGTCATTTTCAGTTATACCCTTAATGTTTTTTTTTTGTCAATTATACTCCTAACGTTTCATATTTGAGTCAATTATGCCCTAAACCCCTAACTAATTACAAAATAGTTCAGAATGTTTGTCATCTTTAACAAACAGGTCCTTAGAAGCCATTAACAATCCTCAATTTCTTACCTTAAAACATCACCACCACACTTCATCGTCGCGCCGCCCACTTTGTCCTTGTTTCCTTCGACATGGTCATTCTCATTGTGGTCCACAGCTTCCTGGTCTCCCCTAAATTACGTTGTTCTCATCCTTTTCCTTCCCTTACAATCACCTCTCTCACGCATCTCTATTTTGCCTCTCTCTCTCTAAAGAGGTTTTGAAGTTACTTTACTTCTCAATTTCGACGACCACAACGGCACCGCCACCGAAGATTGTGTGTTAACGTCGAGAGCTAGAGCTATTTGTATTTCTACTCGATTTCTCTGTATTTGAAGCTCACCGACGAGTTTGTTTGTGTTTGCCGGAACTGTGAAAACAGGGTAGAGATTTTTCGAGTTTCTCAATTGCATGGACCAGTTCGTTAAAGATGACAAACATTCTGGATTGTTCTGTAATTAGTTAGAGAATCCTGTGAAAGAAAAATCTTGAATGGAGGATTTCTAAATAATGAAAACTTGAGGACCTTAAAACAAAAAAAATGTTGGGTTGGGGTATAATTGACTCAAATGCGAAACGTTAGAGGTATAACTCAAAATGACTTCATACGTTGGAGGTACCAACGGTATTTTTGCTTAAAATTAAAAATCCATAATTACTTTTTAGGTTGCCCAAGGTATCATGTGCGGAACTATGCTCAATTGGTTGTTGTATACACAAGGCGAAATTCGAACCCCCAACACTTGATTAAGCGACCTAATGAACTTGACCACTAGACCAACCAAACTTGATTAAAAAGAAGTCCATAAGTTTTAATGAAAACTTTAAAAATTACACTATCTATTCATAATATATATCATATTTGTCATTATTTTCTATTGTTTGTCATGTTAAAAGGCACAAAAAATTAATTTTATATGTTAAAATTATAAATAAGTGTCTGACACAATGATACGTTCTCAAAATGAAATATTCGACACGCAAATATGCAAATAATGTTTACAATTATTAAAAACATAAATAATAAAAATTATAAACTTTTAAATAAAATATCAAAAATTTGATTTGTCCAATTATAGATTTGAATGGAAGTGGAGAAGTTATGTAGATGAGTGAGAAAATTATCAAAAAAGTTATGAGTCGTTTTTTTTTTAAACTATAGTTTAATATAATTTTAATTTTAAACTATAAAATAATTGTGGTTAACATTTGAATTTATGGACGTCAGTTCATGAGGGTAAGATATAACTTCCATTTTTTTTTGTACTAAAAAGAAAAAACTCTCATTTTTCTTAATATTTTGATATACTTAATATTTCAGTTATTTTTATTTTATTTTATACTATAGAATTTTATAAAACCGACCACAAGAAAAGGTTTTATGCTCTTGTTGGTTCAGTTTACCTAGTTTAACTAGTTTAACAAAAAAAGTTCAGGAACAGGCTAAGAAGGGAAGCTGAAACTCAAATTAATTAATCTAGGCTCTAACTCCAAAGGTAGAACAAAGTTCAATTAATATATATCATGGATCTGGATGATTCAAACATTTACAAAGAGGTCTAAGGTAATCCAATTTATTCATGAGCTTTAGAATCTATGAGTTATGGGTACATAAACTGCAGATATATTTCAAGAATCCTCAACACTTCAATAGTTTCATTTTGACAAAAAATGTAAGATTTGGACAAGAGATGGAGATTTAGTATTTCCACTCTCACAAATTCATGCAAAACCAGGATGACACCTGAGAATGTATAATTAAATAAGTAATACGGAAAAATACAAAACAGTTCTGCCACTGCACCATCAGATTATGAATGTGAAAAAAAAAAGCGTCTGATTATGACCAAGCTTACAATTGAACGATTGACACTATGATTCAACAAGATATGTTATTACTAACCTTGAAGAAAATCATCAAATTCAGTTTTCCATTTTCCTTTTCTCCATGTGTTATCCCAAAAATAGGTTGTCCGAATACTTGACCACAATCATCCTTCACTTGATGTCCGGCCTCCAGAGTGTAAAAAGTAAATTTTTATACTTCAGGACAGTCATTGCTGAATTCGAATTTAGTCATACGGAACAAGGAGGAGGCACAACGACGTCAGACTATTTACTTTTAAGCCTAAAAGCAAATTTCTTCGCAACATTTAACCTTGCAGTAGATCAGGTTCTTCAAAGTATTCCATTCCTAAGGCATGAGATCATCAGCTAATATTAAACATGTCTGAATCTGTCAAATTTGTAACTTGGTCTATAGGTTTGATAGTTCCTTTGGATATTCCCAGTATTCTTATGTTACTGCAAAACACCTAAATTCTGGCAGTTTTTGAGCAAACGAAGGAGGCATCCCAATGCTTGATATACCTTTTCATGTAGACAACAATAAACTTTATGTTTCTTAATCTTTGAAATTTGGCCAGGGCATTTTCAGCCGATTAGTATTCCTCATCAGCAACTTGAATTTGACCATACTGCTACTTTTCATCAGTGAGATGCCCTAGTAGTTAGCAACCAGTGTCGACCATTCCCAAAGGAGTTTTAAGACCAACCACTTGCCCGATGACGGAGAACCATGAAACCAGATATTGATCAATAGTGAAGCCGTTTTTAGTCAGAGATTTATCACTAGAGAAGAGCAGCTTCATCCACTCACTTGTCCCACATGGATGTAATTTGAACCATGGCCTGTTTAAATATGGATGCTCCTACAAGATATACATAAAGTAGCCTATTTGTAAAATTTGGTAATACAAAAATAAATGTATTTAATATATACAAGAGCTGAATGGATTGGAAAATGATAGGAAGGTCTTTAATAGTTGAGATAAATTCAATGTATGTGAATGGATTCTTTCATATAACATGTGATCAATATCTATGAAGAACCAACACTTCAAGAAAAAGAGCTGTCTCAGTGCTAACACTCATATTAAACATGACAAAACTTCAAATAGTACCTAAACAGTTCTGATTTAGTTGTCATAAGAAACCCTGCTTCTTAGAAATGACTGAATACCTTTGAATTAAACCCAAGTTATTTTCTGTTGTGAAGAAGCTAAAATAGTTTACAATAACAAAGATAAAGTCAGTATCCCTTTCATATTGGAAATCCTTAAATTTAAGAAAACTGAAGTATGATGGATCCTAAAAATCTCAAAAGCCACTTGTGAAGAGATAGCTCTCTTTTAGTGCTCTGCTAACAGGCCATTTAAAGGTATATCTTAACTGCTAGTTCTCTAAATTTTCTTTTCACTTCTATTCATAATTTCTTTTCCCATTTGGCCAAAAAAAAAAAAAAATTCTTTTCCCATTAAGAAAGCACCACAGGCAAAGAAGGCATGGACTCAAATTTTCTATACATCTTAGAAGAGTTTCAATATAAAATGATCACTAATAGAGTAACCATAGATGTTTAACCAAAAGGTAAAGAAAGATAATGAAAAGAAATAATAATAATAATAATAATAATAATAATAAAAGAAAGGCATACATGTTATTTACCTCTTGAGTTATGAATGTCCACTTGGATTCTGATAGCAACTTCACAGAATGACCAGGAAGGTCCTTTTCAATTTCACTTAACAGCAAAGGTTGTCCATCTACATAATCAAACATTATCACAGACTCTAAACACTGTGAACGATGCTTTCTTTCTTTAAAAGATTCATATCATATAGAAACATATAAAAAAGTAAACATAAAATTAGGTGATACTGGAACTCTGCAATTAGGAAGGAATACAATTGCAGTTTAATACTATTAAGATACTAGAAAGTTTGGCAGACCTAACTGTGAACTTATTTAAAACGGTAGCTTTAATCTAATTAATGGGATTAGAAGTCCTACACAACAGGTCAAAATCCATTTGTGGCTTCAATTTAGTCTCAAAACCATTGGGTTTGTGTGGCCCACTGTCGTATGAATCAAAAGCCAGTCTCAAATCTTGCAGAATTTTAAGAGAAAGTCCTTCTATGGTAGAAGCTCTCTTTAAAGCCAAGTGAGCTTGCTGAGTGGAACCAAACCAAGGGGCTAACCTGAGCTACTTAAGTGAACCCGTCTTTAATGCCTTCCATACACCAATCCCAGTGGGTGACTTTCTAAGAAAAATAAACCCAAAGAAACCATTAAGTATCATGTGGATTACCCATGGCTCCCCTGATGTTATAATCCCCATCATATTCAGATATAGCAAATCAATTGTAACAAATTAAGCATATGAAAGTCCTGTGTTTCAATTGTTTCAAAGTTTCAATACAAACAAAGTTACGAATTCAATAAGATATTTACCACAAATGACACAAGATTTATAAGAGAATGGAAAGGGGAACATACCACTATGATATGCATGGAAATAAAGCACTGGTACTCTGTATGAAGCACTGTAGACTATATGGACATCATAGTGGTTTACTTCTTGATAATTGCTATGGACCTTGTAAAAATGAATACAACAATTATAGGGAAGAGTACATAAACTGGTAAGAGCAATAGGAACCAAAATTATGAACCAAGGGGAAAAGTAAGCTACAGAAAAAATACAAATTATGCAATACATACAAATGTAGCATTATCAAAGGGCTCTTCCTCCTCCGAGATATTGATTTCTTCTTTCCATGTCAGACTTCCTTTATCCAGTTTTTCCTATACATTGCAATTAAGATCCAGTAACCATCATCAACTCCACTATTAAGGAAGTAGTGTAAACTAAAACACTGACAGACCGTTCAAAAGTTTACTTCTTTAATGGGAGAGACTAATATTTTTCTAGTGTTTTGGGAGTAATACTCCTGCTGATGCACTGCTTTCTTTTCTTATCAATCATAACTTCTTTTTTCTATAAAACTAAAAGATGTTAAAATAGGAAAATCTCAGGCAGACCTCACTTGATTTTATAAGGCACATGTTCTCCAGTGCTAAGTATCCTTCCACCTGAGACAATTAGAGAAAGATAAACTCAAACTAGTAGCAAAGAATGGAGTGATGAGGAGTGGAAATACAAAGCTATTGCAGAGGCCCACCACATGAGACGAAACCAAATGGTGTTTAGGACATGGGACCCACAACCACGGAGGGACCGAAGTATTGAACCTTTTCCACTTTTCAGAAAATGTATGAGCAGCAAGAAAGAATTCACTCATGGAGAGTGATCCATCCCAAGGGAATATGTCTGTCACAGGTTCCTTCACATCCATTACGGCCTACAATCAGGGGAGATGCATTTCAACATCACATCTACTATTGATAATTCAAAGAAAAACATGAAACTATGGAACAGAGTAGCTTCTCTAAACATAAAAGGTTGAACATATAGACAAGCAAATACCTCATTTATTCTCATAGAAAATCCTAGTAACTGAAATAATTCAAGAATTTATGGGTTAATAATAGGAATTCCAATAATGATGGGAGGCCTATTTCTTACAAGCATAGGCATAAAACAACAAAACAACAACAATCAAAGCCTTTTCCCACTAGATGGGGTCGGCTATATGGATCAATCGGCACTAATGTGTTCTATCGTTACACATTTCCAAGGTTAGGTCTTACAAGCATAGTCATGAGAAAAATAAATTAAAGGATTTGCAAAGAAACTGATTTTGGCTTTATAATCATCTCTAATTTTATTTTCTGGTATTCATTCTATCTACATTTTCAAGAATATCTTTTGGTTGCCATTATCTTTCAAGTCCTCTTTATCACTATTTTCGCTCTCTAATCCTGCATCAATGCAGCAAAGCCTACCAAACCTAACTATTTGTTTATTCTTAGTTAGGAATAAGCCCTTATTAAATTTAGTGGAACATACAAACCCAAGGATGTAAGACTATAAGAGAACACTAAAGGTCATCAAAATCCAAATTTAGACACAGAATCACTCCTGCTCACAAGAATGCACGTGACCAAGATAATGCACAAGCCAGAGAAGATTGTCCATACAGGGAAGTGTCCTGCACTTGACAACCACCACAATATGTTGGAAGTTAATTGCTGTATGGGTTTGATCCAATGTTCACTGATTTCAATCCTTCGACGCAACCAACTGCACTAGTAAGCATTGCAGAATAACAATTCCAGTAATGCAATAACACTCAGCCCAATAATAATTCCAGCAGCCCAATTGGAAACTAAAGCAGAAGGACTCGAACTATAACAAGATTTCCCCAATTTTTTGTTGTAGATTGTATCTCATTCAGATGACGTTAAGGAAGAACAACGTGGCTGGAAGTATTGGGATTTTCTGGCGGGACTACCATTAACTTTTCGAAGACCAAATTACACAGCCCCACTGTCCAGCATCACAAACACATGCACACATAGATTCAATCATACAACTCAAGGATCGAAATTCAATAATCCAAAAACCCAACTCTTCACAATAGCTAGAGAAAGACTCTCACAAGACACCCACTTCCTAACACCTATCCTAAGCACTTACCAAACCCACCTAGAATCCTAACATCCTAAACAAGAGACCTACAAGAGGCTTGGGTATCTATTTAGGAGCTTAGAGAATGTTTGAAAGCCACAAGTTTAAGATAAGTTCACAAACAAGTTTCAAGACCAATAACAGGTCAATCTCACAAACTTAGCACCTTCATTCTTTCAAGCCAAACTTGCTTATTTTTTTTTTTTCACAATTTAAAATCAAGGATATTGTATGAGGGTCTTCCATAGTTCCGAAGAAATCCATTTAGTTCATCAAAATCATCCTGAGGGACCATTTTGCAACTTTAACGTTTGAGCATGATTACCAAGTTTCAAAATACACATTTTAAATTTAATTCAAAGCATTAGAACTCCTTTCTACCATCCATTGAACTCATCTAAACTGATAATTTCAAGAAAACAAAAAGATTTAGTCAAAAACCCCAAATAAAGTTTCGCCCAAAAACCTATCAAGTCCCTAATTCATGAACAATGTCCTAAACACGAAATCAGTGTTCTAGAATCTTAAAAACATCATTAACGAGCAACAATGTAGTAGCAAGATGCAAGGAACAAGTGAAATTCGTGGATAACAACCGAAATTTTGGAAAATGCTACCAGGGAGACGAAATGGAGAAACAAACGATACCTAAGAGAAGAGAGGAAGATGGTCAGCCGGAGGTAGCCAGAATTGGCGGGGAGGGTGGTCCGTGGTGGCTGGCCATTGGGTGGAGAGATGGGAGTGAGAGGAACGACTTGGAGAGTGAAAATGAGAGAGAGTCGAGTTTTGGGTTTTAAAATGTGGGTGGGGTCGTCTTGTAATTTTAGAAAGTCGATCAGGAGGCAAAAAGGAAATTCTGAAGTAGTGTTTCAAGGCTGAAATTGCAGAAATACCCAAAACTGTTCAGATCTTTTTAAAATAGTCCCTAAAAACTTAAAAGTTTACAAATAGAGTTTCTAGATAAAATTTGTAATTTTGTTGAGTAGATTGCAAATATGTAATTTTGGTTTTTTTTAAAAAAATTTTATCTTTAACATTTTTCGGTTCTTACTCGAAAGTATCATTTGTCGAGTCCAGAGAAAAATTAAAATAAAATTTTAAACTCTATTTGCTCCCAAATTTTTATCATGAGTCAAATAAAATGTGAGGATCTTAAATATGACAATTAAAATTTTAGATAATCGATTCTGCTAATTTCTAAAAATTATAACAAAAAAATACTCTTAAAATTAGTTTAAAATTATATCTAACTCTAAAGACCCATAATTAGACCTGTTCATGAGCCGGGCTTGGGCTACCCGAGCTCAAGCCCAAGTATATACCCAAGCCCATGGGCTTGGGCTTGGGTAGCCCAATTTTTTTTTAACAATTTTAAACTTAAATAGTCATTATTGTCTTCAAACTATGAGGTTACTTTCATATTGGTCCTCAAGTTATTTTTTGTTTTGTTTTGGTCCTTAAATTATGGGATTATTTTGTTCTCAAACTAATCTTTGTTTCTTTTGATTCTCAAACTATTGTTTATCTTCCGGCCTGGTCGAAAAAATTCGACTCGGGCCAGCTTGGTCGGAAAAATTCAGCTCAGGTAGTATCGAGTTTTAAGAAACTTTAAGTTTGTTGGGTAGTATTTGGATATTAAGTGGACCAGTCAATGGGCTTGGATAGTTATTGGGTAGGTCTCATTCTTAAACCCACATCTCATTTTTATTTGATGGGTAATTAATTATAGGCTTGGGCCCAAGTAGTCCATGGACTACTTGCGCCCATGACCAGGTCTAAATACTACTCTATTTCATCCAAAACTACACTCTAAGGGCCTGTTTGGGAACTTGTAAGTTCAATCCAATCTCAATCCAATCTCAACCTATGAGATGAGATGAGATGATGTTGAAATTAGGATGAGATGAAGTGTTTGGATGGTTTGAGAGAAAATGATGTATAATAGGGTGTGAAATTATATAAAAGGGTATGTAATGATTGTGGTTGGTTGAAATATGATTATCGATTTTTTTAATTTGTATAGGGGTAGAAATGATATGAAATAATGATGTTGAGATTGAAATTGAGATGAGATGATAGGTGTTTGGGTGGGGTTTGACTGGGGTTTGACTAGGATGATATTTGGATGAAATGCTCTTGGAAAGCGTGATTTCTCAATCCTATAGGATGATGGATTTTGGTCCATCCTATTGGATGAGATTATGGGGCAAAATGAAAATATCATTAAAATTCTTTTGAGAATGCAATTTGGTCCATAAATTTGTATCCGGCCAATTAATCAATCCCTAACATGTGTGAGTGATAATTCAAAGCTCGTAGAGAATCC
>QANZ01033964.1:0-32560 GCA_003254925.1 Chamaecrista fasciculata
ATATTTATAAAATGATTGGCCCTAGGGCACAATCTCCAACAATCTACTGCTACAATGTCATGCCGTTCGGCTTGAAAAATGCGGGCGCCACATACCAGAGAATGATGGACCGTTTCTTCAAAGACAACATGGGCAGAAATATAAAAGTCTATGTCGATGACATGGTTGTGAAAACAAAGGCTGGCGGCGACCACCTTGATGACTTATAGGAAATCTTCCAGATTCTTTGCCATTACAGACTACGCCTCAACCCTGCCAAGTGCGCTTTCGGGGTTCTCGGGGGAAAATTTCTAGGCTTCATGATCTCCCAACGCGGGATAGAGGCCAACCCGGATCAATGCCAAGCCATCCTCGACATGACATCACCAAAAACTCTGAAGGAGGTACAACGCCTCAACGGGCGCATCGCCGCGCTCCATTGCTTCCTGGCAAGGTCGGGCGACCGATGCTTACCCTTCTTCAAAACTCTTAAAGGAGGGAAGAACTTCACTTGGACAGCCGAATGTGAAAAGGCGTTCCAAGAGCTGAAAATGTATCTGAGCAGACCGCCCGTACTCACAACCCCAACGCCAAGCAAGCCTATCTATGTGTACCTTGCCGCAACCGATGTGGCAGTGAGCTCCGTCTTGATCATCGAAGACAAAGACGAACAACAACCTATCTATTTCTCCAACAAAGTACTCACGGGCGCCGAGACTCGATATCACTTGCTGGAAAAGCTAGTATACACCCTACTCGTTTCCACAAGGAAATTGCGACCGTACTACCAACAGTATGTGATAATTGTCCGGACGGACCGCCCCATGAGGCAAATCATCCATCAGCCCGACATCGCGGGCCGCCTGGTCAACTGGCCAATCGAGCTTTCTGAATTCGGCCTCACCTTCGAACCACGACGCGCTATAAAAGGGCAAGCTCTCGCCGACTTCGTCGCGGAGATGACGCCCGCCGCTCCAGCCTCCATCGTATGGAACATTTACATTGATGGTGCCTCGTCCGCCAAGCTTCGCGGTGCAGGTGTCATCGTCGAGTCGCCCGACGGTTACGCCATCGAACATGCTATCGACATGCGCTTTCCGGCCACAAATAATGAGGCCGAGTACGAAGCACTCATTGTCGCCCTTGAGCTTGCCGTGGGCATGGGCGCCCAGGACATTCACGTCTACAGCGACTCCCAGCTCGTAGTCGAACACATGAAAGGAGATTTCGAGGCCAAGGAACCCACTATACTCAAATATGTGGAGAAGGCACAATACATCCTCCGTCATCACATCCGGGCCGCCCAATTCACGCACATCTTGCGTTCTAAAAACACCAGGGCAGACGCTTTGGCCAAGCTAGCCTCTAAGTCGGACGCTAGGGGCTGCTCTTCTATCATTCGCACCACCCTGGAACGCCCATCCACTGACGGACCGATGGTCCTGGCTGTTGAGACAGCAGTTGACTGGCGCACGCCAATCATGGCTTACATCAGAAATGACACTCTACCGCCTAACAGGAACGAAGCCCGAAAGGTCATACGCCGGGCTGCCCACTACTTCCTCTGGGGCAACGACCTTTACTGCCGAGGTCACTCTATGCCTTGCCTCAGATGCGTCGGGCCGAACGACGCCCGCCTCATCCTTGAAGAGCTCCACGAAGGACTCTACGGCTCGCATCAAGCCGCACCCACTCTGAAGCGCAAAGTCCTCATCTCGGGGTACTATTGGCCTTCCATCATTAGGGACGCCACCGAACTGGTGAAAACTTGCAGGAAGTGCCAGGAGCACGCCAACCACATCCATATCCCAGGAGAAGACATGCGCCCAATGGAATCCCCCTGGCCTTTCGACGTATGGGGGATCGACATCCTCGGGCCATTCCCAACCGCCACAAGCCAACGGAGATTCCTTATCGTGGCAATCGATCTTTTTACCAAATGGATCGAGGCAGAGCCGGTCAAATCCATCAGCTCTGCTCAGATGAAAACCTTCGTCTTGCAGAACATACTCTCCCGCTTCGGCGTCCCCCAACGAATCATCAGTGATAACGGCCGCCAATTCATCAGCGAATCTTTTCGTGACTTTTGCGCCGAATATGACATCTCCCTAGGCAATACCTCAGTCGAACACCCCTCGACTAACGGGCAAATCGAGCTCGCCAACCGCATCATCCTGAACGGGTTCAAGCGCCGACTCAACAATGCCAAAGCCGTTGGGCGGACGAACTTCTAACCGTCTTATGGTCCTATCGCATCACACCTCAAGAGTCTACATGCGAGGCGCCTTACACCCTTACTTATGGGTCACCCGCCATGCTCCCAGCCGAGACCGCCTACCTCTCCGACAGAGTCTTGTACTACAACGAGGAGGCCAATCGAAGCTGCAGGGCGATCGCCCTAGACGAACTCGAAGAGATATGCGAAATCGCCAGTATCCGGCAGGCCGCCTACAAAGACCGCATGGCGAAATACTTCAACAAAAGGGTCAAACACCGGTCTTTCGAAATAGGCGACCTCGTTCTTCGAGACGTTGCCAACGATCGCTTGAACCGCTCGCACGGCAAGCTACATCCCAACTGGGAAGGCCTATACCGCATTGTCAAAGTTATCCCGGGGGGCGCTTACATACTTTCTACACTACACGGTCGCCGACTGGAAAACCCGTGGAATGTCGCGAGCCTTAGAAAATTTCTTGACCGCACGGTCAACAATATTACACTTTGATTAATTTCTTATGTAATTTTACATTCTTTTTCTCATTTCGTTTACTTCGTGTACCGACCGCTACGGTACTCACATTAATGCAATTATCACATTTCACTCTACTCACACAACTTGTGTATTGCTTATTCTTATTATCATTACGTTAATTTAGGTGCAGCCTAATCTAAACGACATGCAACATGTAAATTATCTTTGACGCTCCGATGCAGAGCTTGAAAGTAGGAGGGACGCCTCCATACGCTTTCTTTCCGGTGCCCCGCGCGCCCATGAGCCGAGAAGTTGCTCATACGCCATGCTGGACCATTACCTCGTGGCTGGCTAGCCCCCCAGTCCGATCGCCAACAAAGTTGGGCGGACACACATACATACAAACATTTGCGCAAATCAAATAAACATCTCCCACACATAACACGACGCATAACATGCACACAAAACATATCAAAATATGGACCTTATGGCCCAACAATTATCAGGCCGCTCGGCCGTACAATTCAACAATTCAAAGGGCACAACCGCCCGCAAATATCCAATACAGGGCACACACGCCCTATACAAATTCGGAATAAAGGGGAAACACACCCCCTACAAAATTACAACCTTTACAAATGGATGACTCAGTCATCCGAAATCACAGTCGCTGCGGCCACGTCTGGCACATGCTCGCCGCTCCCCTTTGCACCCTCACTGTCCGCGGCAACGGCCGGATTCTCGACGTCTGCTTGATTGCCCGCAGTACTCAGCACATCCGCCAGAGGCACGTACCCGTCGTCGCCGGGCCTAAGCTGCGATCGCCCCTCCGCCAACTCCAACCCATGGATAGTCCAGTCATTTGGCGGGTCAGGCATTGGATCGCCCGGCTCATCATCATCCGCCCTCATACGGATCTCATGACCGCCCTGGCCATCTGGTAGCACCTCGTGGGTATAATCTATGCTAGCCTCATTCAGGTCGGGATTCAGCAGACTTAATTGAGTCCGGTACCACTGCTTCCGCTCGTCCCGGCGTGCCCGTTCGATCCTCGAGGCCTCCCCTGCCTGATACAGCTCAAGCTCCTCCCTGGCCGCCTGGGCCTCCCCTCTCAGGACCCCGGCCTCCCTCACGGCCTCTACCGCCTCCTGGTCTGCCTTCTTCCTTCTCTCCCTCTCTCTTCTCTTCTCTTCCTCCAGCTTTTTGTCAGCCGCCCTCTGTGCCCTAGCGTCCGCCAGCGCCTCATCCCTGGCAGCTTCCAGTTCTTTGAGCTGCTCAGCCCCCCCGGGCGCCCTGAACTCTGCCCTCAGATGAGCAACCTCCCTCGCTAGGTTGTGCGTCAAAGTCTGAGAGGCATGCACAGCCGCCGCAGCCACCATACTATGTGCCGCCGCATACTCAGCTGGCGGACGCTTAAACAAATCGGCCACCAGATGATCGTGCCATTCGTAGTTTCCCGAGGAGTACAGGGATTGGATTGAGGCCACACCGGAGAACCGCCCCCATTTGGATTCGAGGGCAGGTATGGGAACGAAGCTTCCCCCCTCTCATTCACTCTCCGCTCATCGGACAGTTGCAGGTGCGGGTTCGGCGGTCCATCACCGTCTGGGCTGCTATTCTTGATAAAAAGACCATGCTCTTCCTCGGTCCAGTGTATGAACATGCCCAATTGTCCGGGCCCACCAGTACGCGCCTTTTTAAAGGGCGGACCCTCTGCTGTTGCCTTCCCCTTGCCCCTGTCCGCAACCTTTTTCCCCTTATCCAACGGGGAACCCTCAGCCCTGGCTGCGTCGCTTGCCATCCTCATCCCACCAATCGCCAGAACTGGTGGGCCTGCCCTCTTCTTCGCCGGGCTCGCCGATGCCTGCATAGCCGCCGCGCCCCCGGAGGTAGGTGGAGCACAAGATGATGCAGACCCCGGAGCCCTTTGCCGCGCCCCAGGCGCCAAAGGAGGCCCGAAAGATGTCCGCACCCGAGCAGGTGCCTCAGTCAGAACAGGCGCTGGATCGCCCGCTGCCGAGCTTCCGACCCCTTGGTCGGCCGGCCTCCTCTTCGAGCCAGTCAGAGCTGCAAAATAAACAAGGAAAATCGGTTATAAACCACCCGAACGCCCATGTCACGAATTAATCAAAGGGATAAAACAGCATATTACATGACTGTACATAGTTCTGGTAAAATGAGCTAAGGAGCCTATCCGTCCGCCTCTCCTCCTCGCTCAGATGTCCTCGCCTGATCGGGCTCGCCCCGGTCTTGGCATCCGACCAGGCCACTGGGAACAACGGGCGGCCATCCTCCTCTCTCACCCACCACGAGCGCCCAAGCCCATTCTGTACAATGGGGAAGTACCTATCTTTCTAGTTTTTCTAGTTGCTAATGCTCGCTGGAAATCCCCTCAGGCTTCCCCGCTTCCTCTGTATATTTACATGCCCGGCGCCCCCGGGCTTCACAGAAAACCAGTATAAAAATAACTTTACAGTGAGCTCCACGCCCACTCTCCAGGCTGCATACTGCATGAAGTTCAAATTCTGCTAGCCGTTCGCCATCAGCTGCGCCGGGCAACAGTTGAGATGTTTCAAGTTTCAACAAGTCCACCTCGAAAATGGCAGGTCAGAGTCACAATCTCGCAGCAAGACTTCATGCACAATGAACCCCCGCCGATGGGTCCACCCGAGCGAATTGTTGCCATCCCACACGCCCTCGGCCATGCCGGTCGCCTCCTGGCCAGACCCTGGCCCAAAGTACGCCTCCTGCGCCGCCTCCAGCTCCTCGTCATTGTCAAACCGCGAGGACTCCGCCGGCGGTCCCTCGGTCGCCCTAACTTCGGGGTTTCCCCACCCCTCTGCTGCATCCCACCTAATGGGCTCTCGGGCCTGGATCAACCTCTCCCCCTCGGCTTCCGACCCGCACAGGTCGCCTGTTGGTTCACCCAACACTCTGACCGACTCCTCCTCTGAGCGGTTTGATAATTCCAGCTGCAACTCCTCCCCCGTGGCTTCAGACATACCTAATGGCTTATATACAACTAAGTCTCAGCAACCCCTATACGCACTCGCTGCTCCTTCACCCTGCGCTTGCACGCCCTCTACAATGCGCGCCCGCCTAGCTAACAGCTCGGTCGCCCTTCGCACAGCCTCGTCTAACGAACGGCGCACCACCTCTATATCAATCGGGTCACTCCCCTGTGTGGTCAAACTACTAGCGCTACTCAGTTCTTCACCCTCTTCTAACTCCCTTAGGACCACCATGGTCTCTAACGCTCGCAAGAAAAATTCAAGGCAGAAGGGATTAGAAGGTACCTGTAGCCATGGTGCGCATGTTGTGGAAATGTGATCGCTGAGATATTTTGTGGCGCTCGCCCTGATAATCAACTGTCGCTCACTCACCTCACAACCTGCAAAAAATGCAAGTGTCATTACATGGCCAACCATAGCTCGCCACACTCAAAACATTCTCAGACAACCTGCCGCCCGGTCTGCTCATTCCTCTAGATGAGGCGACCGGCCCCATTTGCCCACCCCTCATCAACCCCGAAACTCATACACATTCATACACAACCATGAACACGGCGACCACAAGCCCAGAAAACCCAGAAAATCATGGACACCCATACATATTCATGAACACTCATGAACCTGGCAAACACAAGCCCAGCAAAACCCAAACATGCAAACCCAAATAATTCTTGTGTGAACGAGGCTTTCAAGTTGGCTTCAGTGCCTTTATGTTTACGAGCCTTTGGCATTGTGTATTAACAGTATGATCTGATCTTCCTTCTTGCATATCATGACTTTTTGAGCGAGGTGGTGCTTTTCCTTTATTTAGTAATTCTGTTAACATCTGTTTCATTTTGCTTATCTTGGATTCTAAGACAAACATCCGAGCATTGGACAATTCTTCTAATACGATGTTCCTCTTCTGCCATGGCTCGAGTGACCGACCTAGTCGTGTGTCGTTGGGTAGATGCGCGAGTTTGGTCACACTTAGCTTTCTTGGACAGAGTAATATTGTTGGTTTTTTTGCGCATGGTACAAATAAAAGCATCAGCTTATTATTAATAATTGTTTGTTTTGTTTTGTCCTTTTTTCGTTACCTCATTTTGATAATTCAATTATTAAGGTACAAGTTTTGATGTGAGAATGTCTTGTTGCATGAATATCATGGAACAAATGCTATAACCAAATAACAATACGAGCATTAACCTCTGTAATGAAACATTAGACTAAAGCATCGGTTCAATGGTGATATTACAAGGATTAACCTTCGTACTCGAAACATTGCATTAATACAAGCACGAAATCTTGGCACTGACAGCTCAAAAACAAAGATGAACTTTATTCATATATCAAAATTCATTAATTACAATATTCATCATGATTGCATACACAAGTCGATCAGGAATTTGCCCACTTCTTGACAATTTCTTTCGCCTCTTCATAAAGTGCCTTGGCTTCTATTTCTGGGAAGTGGAAAGGGGTCACATGCTCTTCTACTGCTTGTACCTTGATTGTCAATCTACTCAAGATTTCTTCTACTTTCCCAACTAGCTTTTCGTTCCTCATCCTTGCTTCTTCACGTTCACAAGTAACCCTATTCAAGAGGTTTCACAATAATTGCTTATCTTTGGTGAGCCTAATCGTTTCTTGTCCAGTTTGACATGACTGTTCAACATCCATTTGCAATTGTCATATTTCTTCATCTCGATACCTCAGTTGTTGACGATAGACATCGAGTGACTCTTGTTGGTCATTAACTGCTTGGTTGAGTTGTTGGATTTTGGTTGTGAGAGCCTCGATTTGGGCCTGTGATGATTTCAGGAGGTTGTCACAAATTTCTTTGTTTTCTCCTTCGATCTTCCAGATCTTGTCTCTAAGACCACACCATTCTTCTTCCCTTTGTCTCTTTTCCTTGAGGATCTTTTCCATGTCCTCGTTCACTTCTTCGATGTGGGCGTTCAGTCGTACTCTACATTCTTCCTCATAGTCGCACGGTTCATTACTTAAGATTTGATGTCTTTCCGGACCCATCATTGGGGACACCACTATATCCTTTCCCCTTTGGTCAAACCATTTGATGTATTCAGATATGGTCCATCTCCCTTTTCTTCCTATTTCCTCGTAACCTTTTATGGCCATGGAGTTCCATGCAACACAGATCCATTCATACAGTTGGTAGTTGTAGTATCCTCGAAATTCAAACTCAACTTCATTCAATGGCTTCGTTCGAGGGACATATTGTTCGATTTCATATTGTCTCAACACCAAGGCAGAAGAATAAGTAACAAACCCACGAGTTCCAATGAGAGGCACACATTGAAAGTCACCACATCATAGTAGGATTCCCTTTGTTGCCCCCATGGAAGATACCATGAGAAGGATGATGAATTTGTGGTGGAAAAGATGTCAATCCACTCTGCCTTCGCCTTTCATTCTACCGGGGAGTAATTAAACCTCCGAATATGGTCTGGCATTGCCCCGTAAGTCGCATATTTCTTTCAAAACAAATGTTGGCAAATCTACACATAGAGGAGGTGTACACAACATCGCAAAGCCCCTTTGCCAGTCCTTCTACTGTGGTTCAATGATAAGAATGTATCCGCTAACATAGCAGAAACTGGATTAACACCTCGGTGCATCAGAGAAAGGAAAACGCTCACAACTTTCAAGTTTATTATGCCTTGGGTGTTGGGAAATCGCGGTGCACGCAGCGGAAGCGACAACGGATATAAAATAAAATTTTTAAACCAATAAACAAAGCACACAGCGATTTCTTTCCCAATAGATCCGCTATATGAATCTGTATCGATATAAGGTCAAGAATTTACCCAAGTCAATGGCTGTTCTTTGCGTCTACGAATCTGAGGAGTCCACTCCGAGTGTGCTCCCTCCACCGGTGATCCACACGAACAGTTTGGTAGATGCCCAGGTGCTAGCCACGTTTACTTCTCCAAGCAAACCGGGAGCCTTATCTACGGTGTTCTTGGATTCAAGAACTCTTCTCAAAACCCAAGATAGATGGCGCCTTTAGATCAAGAATGGTGTTCTTGATCTCACACACAACTCAACTCACAAATCCTAAAACTATTTTAGGGTTTGCGCCACTTTCTCTCTCTAGAAAGTCTAGGGTTGTGTTTTCTCTCACAAACTTTCACCAAGACTCAAAACACTTTTGGACTTGTGAACTTTTGGTGGCTAAGTCGAAATTCCCAAGGTATGAGAGACTCATGCTTTAGTCGACTTAGGCCTTCTCATATATATAGGTTTTAGGCTTTGATAATTATAATTAGGGTTTCCCAAAATTAAATAATTATCAAATTATTAAATCATTATATCATGAGATATCATGATTTTAGGACTTGAATTCCTAATTATAATATTACCTTAATATTATAATTTGGACCCAAATGCAATCTTGGAGAATCAATTTGGAAGATCAAATCTTCCCAAGGAGATCCTCCCAAGCCATGCGCCTAGTCCATGGGGTTTGTTGGAAATTTAATAAACTAAAATAACAAACCTAACAATTAGGTAGTTATAACTAATTTGTTATTTTCCAACAATATTGATTTAAGATATTACCCTAATATCTTAATTCAACCTTGAATTCGAATTTTATGCCTATTATTGAATTAAAATAGTACATTAATATTTAGATCCAAAAGGCCAAGAAATTCGACTTACCTATATATATACATTATTATTGAATTAAAATATTACACTAATATCTTTAATTCAATCATTTGAAATCTAGATCAAATCTATTTGAATTTCAAATCTACAAGCCATATCTTTAATTAATAAAACATTTCTATTAATTAAAATAGGCTACTAATAGGAGGCGCCAACCTCATCCCCATTTATCCCAATATTAGTGAATTTAATAAATCAATAATTTCCTAACTTTTAGGAAACTTATCTAATTTATTTATTCCTAATATTATAAATAGGAATATAATTATAAATAGCATAATCACATTATCTATTTAATAATTATCATCCATATATATATTTAAATTTGTCCCACAAATCTAAATATCATATATCTGTAGATATTTATTTAAGACAATATTTCCTGTCCCAGACAGTCAATTATGTCTTAAACGGTGTCACCAATGTGACCCACGAATTAACCCTAATTCGTGTCCCAATGTGGCATCTTGATCCTGCTCGTGTGTGACCCAGCAGGCCCCACGTGAAGTTGGCAGCAAGTCATCCCTATGACTTACAAGTCGAGAGCGGACTCTAGCAAGCCATCACGACTACCCAAAACACGTGAGTTATCGTTTAACGCCGAAACGACTTAACCTCAGTACCACCTTGTCAAATTCCCTTTTTGTCCTACGATATTTCGGTAATGGATCAGGCATGGGAAAGTCATCCAAAATCCATACCTCCAACTTTCTCGATTCCTTGAGTAAGTCCCAATTTCTAGTGTGGCCACACATTCCTTGGACAGACTCATCGAGGGGCCCAGTAAAATATCTCCCATCTCCATGAGGGACAAAATTCCGTCTTGGTCAACCATATTCCTCAGCACGGTAATCAACCAAACCCGTACTTAGCCCTTATGGCTACCCTGCTACGGGCAACGTTAGACTAAGCCAAAGTCTGGCAACTACAACGCCGGAATGATGAAGACCTCAGGTCTTGAGGACATCATGACAGGTGCACCAGGAGAAACTAGCTAATGACTTAAACCATGTAGGATTCTCCGGGTCAGTCCAGCAACTCGCAACTCCTTACGTAATTGCACCATGACTCTCGTTCCAGCATCTAGTGCATGCATCCCTATGCACCGAGGTCATGCTGGTCTTAGTTCAATTCAAGTTCCCACTCGAATGATCGACCAGGGACAGTTTTAGATTAATTATCTTATAATTAATCACGGACTGTTATCACTGTAAACATGCTAATAATGTGATAACCATTAATTTATCTCTATAAATTAATTGATATGTTCACAACATATCTATAAGGTGATTGGCCCTAGGGCATAATCTCCATCATTGGGATGATGGGAACAAAACCAAACCATAGATGGCAAGAGCCAATTATCTGTGAAAGTACTTTTGATCCCTTCATGCCTTTAGCTTGGTCAAACAATTTGCCACATAATTTTCTTTCCCAGTTGAGGGTCTCTCCTCTCTTGACCACAGTCTCTTCAGTCAACAACTTGATATGCCCCACAGCACTTCAATTCTTCGTTCTAGAGGATTTGTAGGGTATGCCATAGAAATTGACTTCTTGGATGATAGAGGAGTCCCAACATGAGGCCATACTCTTTTAAGGTAGACGTGTTGTCCATGTCTTTGAAGGTAAAGACGCGGAGGGTCAGATCCCAATAATTTAGCAAGACAAACAAAGCCTCACTTTGTGGCTCTACTAACAGGAGATCGACTATTTTCCCATATGTCTTGTAAAAGGAATCTCTTTCTTCAAGATAGAAAGTGAGCATAATGGGCTTTCATCTCCTGCAACAGATTGACCTTAACCGTGACCTTAAGTCTCACCGACAAATCACTATGATATCTGGCTGGCAAGACATCTCTTTCTAATTCTTGTTGGGCTTTCATCTATTCCATGAGTTTCTTTTTACCATGATGAGTCATTCTCTGGTGACTTGAATCTTAATAATTGTTGTCTGAAAATAAATGAGGTCCTTTATCAAACTTTTATCATAATAATTATATCACATAAAAAAGATTCGGAAGAAAATACCCCCCCCCCCTTGTCTTAGTGCTCAAGTTTTTAAGGTAGATCTATAACCCTAAAGGAAAAAGGTCCTCAGATTGCCCCTATAGTCAAAGACTCATAGAAATCTCAAATTATTAATTATAGGTACACAAGGGATCAACCCTTTGTGATCCTATAATTAATAATTGAGGTACAATCCAAGCGGAAGTAACTATGACTGCCGTAAGAGTTGCGCTCTCCTAGGCTCCACAGATACTTCCTTCTAGCTTATGGTGAATAGTTGACATGGGTATAGAGTCAGTGTGTGCAAGGGTAGTGTTAGTGCACAGTGTGTGAGAGGAGGTAAACAAACCTTTTCATTCCTACCCCTAATCCCCAAAGCAGCAAAAAGATAGATAATAAGAGATAACAAAAATGCACACACCTAAAACTAACATCTAAACAACATAAAAAGAATATGGGTAAAAGGCAAACATAATTAATAATTGCACAAAGAGGTCATTAGTTTCAACTCTCAAAGGATCCCTAGCGGAGTCGCCAAACAATCGCACCGGAAATGCGATGCGCACTGGAAATGCGATGCGCACAACACGAAAATGGAGTTAAAACGAGTTTCGAAAACATTTTCAAAAAACATTTTGACATGGAGTCGCCACTAAAATTTTTAAGGAAAAGTTTAGAAAACCTTCTCAAAAATAATTTCGCAAACTGGTCTTAAAACAAAGTTGGGTTCGTGAGTTAGTACGTGTGGGGAAGGTGTTAGGCACCCCACAACATCTAATTACCAAGTTGTGCAATTTAATTATGTGTGCTATAAATACCCTTAAACAATCACATGCAAAACACATGAAGTTTGGATGATCGGACTTGACTAAGGAACTAACTCCAAGGGCCTACGTAGTTCGTCTAGAAAACAGTGTGAGTTGGTTCAATATTAGTTAGAGTGAACGAAGATGAGATTAGTGGGTTGATTTGATTTTATTATGAAATTCCAAGTTTTCTCATTTATTTCTCTCATGGTTTTTTTATGTCTTTTTTATTTTTTTTCGAGTTTTCTTTAAAAAGATTTTATTCTAAGTGAGAATCTAGAAATTTTTAAAAAAATGTGTTTTTGTATTTTCTGTATTTTATATTTTATATTCTTTTTTTTTTAGATTTTGAAACGAAGACATATTTTTTGAGTTTCTTTAGAGATCATGAAATATTTGTGAAAAAATCAAAAATCCTGATAAGAAGAAAACTAATATCCTAATTTTTAGGATAAATCATTGGGTCGTTGGAACTCCAATTCGTCACACAAAATCACACTAAAAGCACAGAAATACATAATTTAAACGTGCAATGCAAATCATAACGCATCCTTAGTCCTCATCCCACCAGCACCGATTCACATATAAAAATAATAATAAAATAAGTCAGGTAGGCCAATAGTCTCCCTCCTCAATTTGGATCTCTCAAATTTTGGTAAATGGGATAGTGGTAAATGAAAAAGAACAAAAAATAATAAATGAAAGAATTGAATATTGCATATATGGTGGAGAAAGGAAAGAGGAAATGAGATCCGAAATGCATCTGGAAAAGGTCCAAAGCTTTGATACCGTACTGGGTTTAGTCTCCACCTCCTCACCCACCCAGTCGCTTGTCTTTATCTGCCTCCTCATTCCTTTATAAGCAGCACACACCATTGCAGAAACTCATTCAATTCATAACCCACCATATCCTCTTCTTTACCTTGAGTACTCAGTCTTATTAGCTTATTCTTCATATATATATATCCTCTTCCTCTTCCATTATTCCAATATTCCATCATGAGAAGGAGAATTGATGATAAGTTGGACCTGATGAGGGAGATGACGGCCAATCACAATAATGAGGAACAACAGCAAGTGCAACCATATCACGTGCAGGCACTGCAATGAAAACATCATCAACAACAAGAGCAGCGACAATAGATGATTGCACACACCATGGTTGTTGATGTTGTCGTTGTAGTGCCTGCACGTGATATGGTTATACTTGTTGTTGTTCCTCATTATTGTGATTGGTCGCCATCTCCTTCATCAGGTCCAACTGATCATCAATTCTCCTTCTCATGATGGAATATTGGAATAATGGAAGAGGAAGAGGATATATATATATGAAGACTAAGCTAATAAGACTGAGTACTCAAGATGAAGAAGAGGATATGGTGGGTTATGAATTGAATGAGTTTCTACAATGGTGTGTGCTTCTTATAAAGGAATGAGGAGGCAGATAAAGACAAGCGACGGGGTGGGTGAGGAGGTGGAGAATAAACCCAGCACGTTATCAAAGCTTTGGACCTTTTTCAGATGCATTCCGGATCTCATTTCCTCTTTCCTTTCTCCACCATATATGCAATATTCAATTCTTTCCTTTATTATTTTTTGTTCTTTTTGTTCTTTTTCATTTACCAGTATCCCATTTCCTTTCTCCACCATATATGCAATATTCAATCTGGTCCGCCTTCCATACTCCTCAACATTGTCTCATACAAAAGAAACAAATAAAAGAGTAAATAGTGATTTTTATGAGTTACCCCAAAACATAAAAAATCTTTTAAAAAGGAAATTTCATCATATTATTTGAATAGATCAAAATGGAACTCTATTTCAAGGCCAAAAGATGTGCACACATAAATCCCCCCATCCATTTATGAACATGTTAATGCTCAAATAGGGGTCGTGGCTCATCAAGTCTCAAATTATATTCATGATAGTCCATAGATAGTAGCAAAACATTACAAATCATCATCACTCATTTCACTTAAGGCAATCATGCCAATGCACAATAATATCTCTTAAAAGAGGCAATTAGCATGTGAACCAACAAGATTGATACAGAATGTCAATATTATGAAATGAATTCCTTATTATTTATTTATATCTTATTATTTCCCCCTTTTTTAAAAAAAAATAATAGACAAAAAAAAATGCAATATCTAATGATACTTATCCCCCATCACACATGGTAGACACTTCATAACCCCCAACATTTGTTTTGTGTCAATTGTGCCGTCAATGTTTCACATTGTTCTCAATTATACCCTAACCTCTAACTCCGTTAATTAGATTGATGGAAAAAGCTTATGTGTCAGCTGACTGGGTTAATGGTGGCCTATGTGTCAATTTTTTTTTGGCCAAAGTCCTATTTTGGTCCCTTAGGTTTGCTCAAAGTTGCATTTTAGTCCCTCAGCTCAAAGTCCTATACTCCTATTTTATAATAGGATCAAAATGTAAGAAAAGAGAAACAAATAGACAATTTTAATAGATTTCACATAAAGAATAAAAAATAAACAACCAAAGCCATCATCATCTTCTTCACATGGATCATCATCATCTTCTTCTTCATTCATCATCATCTTCACCACCACCACCACCACCGTCAGCAGCAGCAACACCACCACCAATTTAATCAAACATCCCAATTTTATTTCTGATCGCGCTCGTCGTAAAGCGTATCAAATAAATACTAGATAATGTACCTTAGTGGCACAACCTAGGTCGTCTCTCTCTCTCGGAGCCTCCAGTGGAAACACGATAAACAAAGCACACTTATAATGATTAGAATATTGATTGGGGCAATTTACCAAACACCTTGTGGGCAAAAGAAACTAAACTTAATGGATAAAATATTTTACAGTTTTTGATAATAAAGAAAAAGATAGACAAAAATGATAAGGATAGATAAGACACTTTTGATGGAAACACCCAACGGGGGAATCGAATTCGGCCTTTCTAGCTTACAAAGATCGAAGTAATTACTTCACAAACCATTTACTAAAGTTGTCTAAATACCGTTAAACATAGCAATTAACCCAATTATAACCATAACCAAGATAATCACTTCATTGAAGCCAATGGCGAGATAAAATCAAGAATTCAAGCAACTCTCTAACTCAGACTAAGTTATTAAAGAGAAACTTATCTTAATTATTAGTCAAACCAACTACAACGTATCCGAAAGGATCATAATCAAGACAAGAATAACCAATACATATCAGAATCCAAAATCTAATCTCAAATTCATAATCAATATCAGAATTACAAGTTCTCTAACCAAGAAAAACTCAAACTCTAATATAAAACGATGAAAAGAGTAAAGTAAAACTCCTTAAGTGTAGAACCAAGCTCAGGCCTCCTCCAATCCTCCTATGGGTGTGGAATCTAGCTGCTCATGGAGAGAAATTCGGCTTCAACAAGCCTCCTAGCCTCCAAGATAGCCATGGATGAAGGTGGGAGAAGAGAGGGGATGAAGGAGATGGTATAAAGTGTGTCTCTAGGGTTGCTAGCCTCCAAAATCTATCCTAGGGTTGAATATTATATAATTTCCGGATCGTCCCCAAGTGGAACGGGCTAAATTCATCGAGAAACAGGCTTGGGCCTGTTAATTAGAAAATTCAGCGTAGTCTTCGCCAGTTTGCCCTAACTGGCGAAGAACTGGCGAAAGTTGCTGGAAATTTCTTCGCCAATTAGCACAAACTGGCGAACATCCTAAAGTTGCATAAATCGATTCTGATTTAGTCTCTGGCTCATTTTCTTGTATCCTCGGCTCTTCCTTGAGGCTTCCAATGCTTTGGACTTCATTCAAACCTATCAAAGACACCAAAGAATGTGTGAAGTCTCAAGATTAAAAAGAATCAAACAATTATAAATATCAAACCCGAGAGAAAACACACAATTTATTACAAAACAGTCCAATTAAGCACTAAACCTCAAAGTACCATATTTCATCATAAAAGATCATAAAGGCATGCAATTGAAACCCAAATGAGTATAAAATGCCTTGAAATATGATTGAAAACAATGATGAAATATCGTACGATCAAATTCCCCCACACTTTAAATCTTTGCACTCCTGAGCAAAGTCATAAGAAAGAAAAATATCAAGAATGCAAAAGAATCAAAAGGGAACCAATCCTACTCAACATATGATAGCAAAAAACAAATGCAACTCAGAAAATGAGACAATCAATTATTTCAACATGTCAAGTAACCAAAGAACCTCCAAGGGATCAATCCAAAAAGTGTATCACTCACTCATCAAATAGGGAAGTTTCTCTCTCATGTCCTTGAAACAAGCCTCTACCATAGGCTTGAAATAACTCTACAGTCTTCACTATAAATGCATGGTTTAAAAATCTTCAAGAGGACTTGCAAGGGATGTAATGATGGAAAGGCTAAAATGGAAGAAAGAAAAATCAAAGAACAAAGATTGAAGGAAAACTAAGCCCACAAAAACTAGTTAATGCATCTTAAAATTTAGCATCTAAAACATAACACTCACAGAACAAACTCCACTCCTCAAAACCACCAAGAACTGCCCAAGCTTTGTTTTCTCAATTTTTTTTATTTTTTTTATTCTATATATTTCTTGAGTCTTTGACTCTTTATTTGGCCGGCTACATTTGCCTTAACTTCTCAAAATAATCTCAATCAAAAAAAAAATTTTCTGCACTTGAAGTTATTAAAGCTTGGCAATTTAAACCCAAAAGGGGAGTAGCAAAAAAAAAAAAACCAGTGACAGGAAAACAAAATGCTAAATTAAGAATGCAAAAACCAATACTAGAAAGCTTAGCAAATAAATCTCAAAAGGGGTGGCAAGGGATGAAAGTGTTTAACTTTGTGTATGGGAAATAAGGGTGGAAGAAAATGCCTCTATCATAATTTAAAAACCAATGCATGTGAAGCTTTGACAAAGAGCAAAATCAAGTTCTAGAGAAAACTCATCACAAGGACTATAGTGACTCTCATAAGAACTGAACAATATAGGCTCAAAAACTTCCAACAAAGTCAAAAGGTAACACTCAATTGATCCTTAGAAAAATCCAAAGGTACCCAAACATAACTGAGACCAATCAAATGCTAAACAATCATAAGTAAGCAAGGGTATCCAACACAAATATTTGAGTAAAAATAGAACCAATTAATTCCAAACACAATTGACATTTTCCCAACTTGATAAATTCACCTAGGAGAAGCGAAAAATGAAAAAGTGCGGTCAAATGATATAAAAAAAAAATCAAGCTGGAAAACTGAATGCCAAAATATAGGAATGAAGGTCAGAAAACTCCTTCATAAGCTTTGAAACACAATTACAAATGGCAAGCAGAATTCCAAGATCTCAATAAGCAATCAGAACATGAATCAAGCTCAAAGAAACATAATCAGCACTGAACAAATATATAATCAACCAAAGAACTTGCTGAAAATGTTCAAAAGCCTCAAAGATACCAGAAAGTTGCAACAATTCTCAACAAAATAACACAGCCAGAGAATAACAGCAAAAAAATCAGAACAAACTCACACTCCCTCACACTTTAAACCAAGCAATGTCCTCAATGCGATAACAACTACAAAATCAAAAAATAAGAGAGGTAGAGTAAAGAGTAGTTGCACAATGTAATCAACCCACAGGAGAAACAATATCAGCAAAAGAGTTAAATCATTTAATCAGATTAAATTTAGAGTATCCCTAAGTTCAAAACGACTCAAAACGAAAAATGGCCACCAAGGCCACAAAAACGACAACCTAAAACTAAGTCACTGACACACAAACAGACAAAACATAAAAAAAAAAAAACTAGACTAATTTTTTTAAAATTTTTTATTTTTGATTTTTTTTCAGTTTTCGCCAATTAGCACAAACTGACAAAAATTGTTGGAAATTTCTTCGCCGGTTAGCACAAACTAGTGAAAGTCACTGGAAATTCTTCGCTGGTTGCTCGACGGTTAGGACAAATTGGCGAAGAACTCGAAAACAAGAACAAATTGAAAACATACAACGATAGAAACTCAGGGAACTCAAAATTTTACCTAAAGACTAGCTAAAACTCATGCATTTATAGCTCAAAAATAATGGATATGGAGCTTCTCCACTTCCAGACTAATAAAAACAAACAAATAAAACCTCAAACAATCTTACAACTACTCATCTCCTCCACACTTGAACACAGCGAAAAGAGAAAGGCAGAAGCATGGTTCTTAAAGATTAAAAAAAATTATTGAACTACAAAACTAAAAATAGTCAAAGAAAACTTAAAACAAAAACTACAACTATTGTTCCTAATAGAGATGCTTCCTCCCCCCACACTTATCTCAAAACAAATCAGCCCAAATCAAATATAAGAGATAAGAAGAGGAAAGAAACAATTTGAAGCAAAATTCGGCTTCCAATTCTGCTTGAAGATCCAGAGGGGTAGTAGGCATCTCCTCTGCAGGGAACTCTCAGTGTGCCCCTCCCTCTGACAAACAAACTCCTCAGTTATTACTTCCTTCACACCTGCATCACAAACAAAGATAAAATCATATAAGCAAAGAGGTGTATGAAGAGTGTGTAAAGGAATAACAAAATCAACGATAAGAGGAGGAGTAAGAAGTGTTTCTAATTTTGTTTCAAGTTGTATGGAACATGAAGGTTGAGGTGGTGATGGGGTGATTCTTCTTCTTTTTTTCGGTCTCTAACACTGTGGACTCTTTGGAAACTTCATCTATTTCCGAGGGATTGAGCAACAAACTCTCGACACATTATTGCTCTTCTTCTTCTTTTTGTTCTTCCAAGTACATTCTTGATTTAGCAACTTCAGCTTCATCAAAAGTAAGCAGGACAAGCCATTGAGCAACCTGCTCATAATGTTCATCATCATCACACTCACCAAAGAATTCGATGAAGTTGAACAATGGATCATCACTAGGAGAAGACAATGGGAGAGTGGTGACAGGAGAAGGGATGTCATCAAGAACAATAATCTCATCCACATCCTCACTATCACTATCCTCAAATGATGATTGAAGCACCTTATCATGTTGCTCACTCATGCATTGGGTAACCATTGTTCCTGTAGAAAGAAGAAGAATAAGGTTGACCATGAGAAGAACCATAAGATCAATAAAAAGAATTATAAGGGTCATGATGAGGGAAATGTCTTCTATCCATTCAAATTCAATCAATAGAACTCAGAAAACATCCTCCTAAAATCACCCTAAGAAAAAAAAAACTTCCAAACAACTCAAGTTTTATCTTTTATATTTTTTTTCTTTTTGAAATAAACCCAAAAGAAGGTGTTTGAGGGAGTAAAAACAAAACTACCTAAAATCACTTAAACAAAACCCAAAACAAATAAGCAAACCAAGTTTATCGTGGAACCAAGTGAATGGCTCCCCGACAACAGCGCCAAATTTGACCGCGCCCGTCTAAGGCCTATCAAATTAATACTAGATAATGTACCATAGTGGCACAACCTAGGTCGTCTCTCTCTCTCGGAGCCTCAAGTGGAAACACGATAAACAAAACACACTTATAATGATTAGAATATTGATTGGGGCAATTTACCAAACACCTTGTGGGCAAAAGAAACTAAACTTAATGGATAAAATATTTTGGGGTTTTTGATAATAAAGAAAAAGATAGACAAAAACAATAAAGATAGATAAGACACTTATTGATGGAAACACCCAACGGAGGAATCGAATTAGGCCTTCCTAGCTTACAAAGATCGAAGTAATTACTTCACAAAGCATTTATTAAAATTGTCTAGGGTTGCTAGCCTCCAAAATCTTTCATAGGGTTGAATATTATATAAATTCATCGAGAAACGAGCTTGGGCCTATTAATTAGAAAATTCTGCGCAGTCTTCGCTAGTTTGCCCTAACTGGCAAACAACTGGCGAACATCCTGAAGTTGCACAAATCGACTCTAATTTAGTCCTTGGCTCATTTTCTTGTATCATCCGCTCTTCCTTGAGGCTTCCAATGCTTTGAACTTCATTTAAACCTATCAAAGACACCAAAGAATGTGTGAACTCTCAAGATTAAAAAGGATCAAACAATTATAAATATCAAACCCGAGAGAAAACACACAATTTATTACAAAAATGTCCAATTAAGCACTGAACCTCAAAGTACCATATTTCATCATAAAAGATCATAAAGGCATGCAATTGAATCCCAAATGAGTATAAAATGCCTTGAAATATCATTGAAAACAATGATGAAATATGGTAAAATAAATTTCCGACACGAAATTAGCTATTGGTTTGTATCTTCTATCAGTAGAAGCACTATCCTTTGGTTATGATGTCGCTATGCAAACTCCAGAAAATAACTCAGTTCCTCCAGCCAAAATTTTCTTTTCCACAGTTGATGCATATAACCATATCAATTCTGAATTTCTCAAATCAGAAAATACTCAAAACAGAGATGTTGATGCAAATGTTGGGGACTCCAGCGCTATTATATGCAAAGGCGGTAATGGTAAGTCTAGTAGCTCTGCCTACTCTTGTGCACATTCTTAGCAACTTGCATACTATATATGTTGGGAATCCTAGGCGCCTAAGGCAGCGGAAGCAAGAATAAAATTAATTAAAACGCCTAGGTCCTATGATTCCCGAACGGATCCGCTAGCAGAATTTAAAACTTTTGGTTAGTGTTATACCTCAAGAGTTCCAATCTGATGGTTGAACGGGACGAGTTTCACGGAGTCCACTCCCAGAGTACTCCCTCTGCCAGTAATCCACGCGAACAGTTTCTTTGAACACCGAGGTGCTAGCCTCCAATTGTTTTCTCCAAAAGAATCAGGGACCAATTTACAGACCTCTGACTTCAAGAACTCCTTCTTGAATCAGCAACTGAGGTGGCGCTTAGAAGAATCCCCCCACAAGAACTCCTTCTTGCCTATTCTTCTCTCAAACCCTAATTACAGAGCTAAAGTCGAAATTCTCTAACTCTTAGAGAAAGCCGACTTTCTCTATGTGTGTGCAAAGGAATATTTTCTCTCTCTAACTCTTAGGAGGAAAATCAAATTAGGGTTGCATAAAATTGCATGTCAGACAATTATGGTGCAAGTCGACTTGCCCATATATTTATAGACTAAAATTTGGTGATTTAATAATTCCTAAAATAAAGATATTCTGATAATATAATTATTTTAAGACTTGAATTTATAATTATAATATTACCTTAATATTATATTTAAATTCAAATTGCAATCTTGGAGAATCAAATTGAGAGATCAAATCTCCCCAATGGGACCCACCAAGATGGCGCCATCTCCCTCTTATTATCCTTGGAATTTTATAAATCAAAAACTTCCTTATTTTTGATTCACCAAAGATTCTGAGATGAGATCTTCACCAAATCTTTTGAATTCAAATATTTTGAAATCTCCATCAAATCTTTTGAATTCAAATATATTATTTGAATTAATAAAACAATTTTATTTATCCAAATAATCTCCTTAGAGGCGCCACCCTCATATATTATTTAGGAATTTTATAATTCAATAATTTCATAACTCTTAGGAACATTATCTGAATTACTTTTCCTAATATTTAAATTGTCAATAATTAATCTCATTAATTATATAAACAATTATTTATATTTAAATTTGTCCCATAAATCTAAATATGTCATTTGTTGATTAATTAAGACAAGACATAATGTCCCAGACATTTCCTCTGTGTCTTAAATTGTGTCACTCGCGTGACCCACGAATTAACCCTAATTCGTGTCCCTTTCAAATGGTGTTCAGTTCCTGCTCGTGTGTGACCCAGCAGACCCCACGTGAAGTTGGCAGCAGGGCATCCCCATGACCTACAAGTCGTGAGCGGACTCTAGCAAGCCATCACAACTACCCAAAACACGTGAGTTATCGTTTTTACTAAAACGACTTAACCTCAGTACCTCCGTGTCAGAGATCCGATTGTCCTACGATATCTTGGTCATGGACTAGGCACAGGAACGTAATCCATAATCCAAACCACAACTTTCTCGATTCTCTAAGTAAGTCCCAATTCTTGAGTGGCCACTCTTTTTCCTGGACAGACTCATCCAGGGCGCCAATTAGATATCTCTCATCTAATGAGGGAGAAAATCCCATTTTGGCCAATCCACATTCCACAGCAATGCAATCAACCAGACCCGTACTTAGCCCTTATAACTACCCTGTTACGGGCAGCGTTAGACTAAGCCAAAGTCTGACAACTGTAATACCGGAATAATGATGACCTCAGGTCTAAGCCATCGCTACAGGCGTACAAGGAGAGGCAAGCTGATGACTAAACCCATGCAGGACTCTCCGGGTCAGTCCAGCAACTCGTAACCACCTTACGTAATTGCACCATGACTCTCGTCCCAGCATCTAGTGCGTGCATCTCATGCACCGAGGTCATGCTGGTCTTAGTTCATTTTTGTTCCCACAAAAATAATCGACCAGGGACAAATTTAGATTAATTATCTCATAATTAATCATGGATGTTATCATAGTAAACATGCTAATAACATGATAACACATTAATTTATCTTCCATAAATTAATAATATGTTCACAACATATTTACATAAAACGATTGGCCCTAGGGCACAATCTCCAACAATATAACTAAATCATGTCACTTGAATTTTAGTTGTGTGATAAATCAAAAGCACATAACAAGGTTTTTTTGGAGGATTCTGTATCATATCAACTATAAGCATTTTGCATATTCCTAACTTCTCATTGTAGTTGCCTCTACTTTCTGAGATTTAAAGTTTAGTTGTTTGTTTTGACACAAAAAATGTATCAGAATGTATATTAATTGTCCCAAGAGAGGAAGTTCACTGTCATTTTTTGTCTTGCATATGATACTTATTTCAAGATTTCTACAATTTTGTCATAAATTTTATTTCTGATTTACAAGATTATGGAGTTTTAGACATTCCAATGTGAGCAAACCCTAAATTATGTCAGAATGCCACATGAACATAATGTACTAGAACATTTATTTTGAGTGTTTGCATATATTCATAGTTTCTTTCTTTCTTCTTTTTAATGATTAACAATTTTGAGAATTCTTGACTTGCATCTTAGTTTCTATTGAAAGGCGTTTAAGTGGGAGGTCTACTTTTACCTATGAAAAACATATATTAATATCATTTATTGATGAGACATATAGCACAGGGTTCTTCTTCTTCTTCTTTTTTTCTGTTTTTGTTTTTTGTTTCTTGTTTTTTTGGAAAATGTATAGTTCATGGTGCATATGGTTTGAAGATTTTAATGTTTTTTTCTTGTAACAAAGATTTCTGTTTTTTTTATTGAAGATTTTTCTGAAAAATTGCTCTTTTTTTATCAAAGTCAACGGGATATTAGTACACATGTAACGCAGTCAATATGAACACTAATAACTACTTCTTCCTTTCCACGTTGAACTAGTACCTAATCTTTTACTCCCTTTTGTGGTTTCCTCTAGCCATTGCTGTATCTCAAGATCATAAGCTAAACCAAACTGATGAGAGGCAAAGGATTGAACATGCAGGGGTTTTGCTATGTGGGCCAGTAAAGTCATATGGTAGTGATTTTTAATGGTTTAATTTTAAATTTCAAACAGGTTTATCACCATTCAAAATTTTCGTCATCTTGTAGCAGCACCCCACCGTCGCTGAGCTTTTCCGGCGAGGTTCGTCTTCTCCAGCGAACTTTCCGGCGAGATACACGGCAACTCTGACGACTACAAAAATTTCTAATCCAAGGTTTTTTTTACCTCTTGAGTTCAATGATGGCCTCAATTTTGCGAAAAAATGACTGGCAAGTCGTTGAAAAATTACATAGTTGCCAAAAAATTACACATTCATCGAAAATCATATTTCCAGTCATTTGTTCACAAAATGCAGGCCACCATTGAACTCGGGAGGTCAAAAAACCTTGGATTAGAAGTTTTCGTAGTCTGAGTCGTCATGTATCTCGCTAGAAAGTTTGTCAGAGAAGAGGAACCTCGCCGAAAAACTCGACGGCGGCGGCGACGGTGGTGGTGGTGGTGGTGCTGACGGTGGTGGTGGTAGTGGTAGTGGTAGTGGTGAAGATAACGATGAATGAAGAAGAAGATGACGATAATACATGCGAAGACGATGATGATGGTTTTGGTTTATTATTTTTTATTTTTTGTGAAATCTATTAAAATTGTTTATTTGTTTCTCTTTTCTTACATTTTGATCCTATTATAAAATAGGACTTTGGCCACCGTAAGGGACCATAACGGAACTTTGAGCAAACCTAAGAGACTAAAATAGGACTTTGGCCAAAAAAAATTGACACATAGACAACCATTAGCCCAGTCAGCTGACACATCAACTTTTTTTGTCAATCTAATTAACAGAATTAGAGGTTAGGGTATAATTGACAACAATGTGAAACATTGGGGGCATAACTGACACAAAAGAAACGTTGGGGGCATAACTAAAACTGAACCTAAATGATAGGGCACCAACAAATCTTTTGCCAAATGTTGCTAAAAAACCAAGATATAGTTGAAGTAGGGACCAAAATAGAGATCACAACAGGGACTAAAACAGAAACAAAGAGCGGGGACTCAAATAGAATTTTAACAATTGGGACCAAAACAGAAACTTGCAGCAGGGATTAAAACAGAAACTCAGAGCAGGGACTAAAACATAATTTTAACAGCAGGAACCAAAACATAAACATATAGCAGGGACTAAAATGGAAACTGAGAGCATGGACTAAAACAGAATTTTAACAGCAGGGACCAAAACAGAAACAAAAAGCAGGTACTAAAACAGAATTTATAGAAGGGACTGAAATAAAATTTCAACAGGGACTCAAAACAGAAATCCAGCAAGAATTGGAATGCAAATAAGACAGCTACAAGAACCAAAACTTCATTTCATTTTTTTTAAAAGAAATCGAAACAAAGCATCATCACATTACAATGCCATTGTTGCATTTGACAATACTTGAGAATGAAAATGAGACCCAACCTTCATTGTAGCATTTTATCAATCATTTGGAAGGCAAAAGATAAACTTTGAATTCCCAAAATAATCCAACTTCCTAGGGGTGTTCACCGGTTCGGGCCAACCCGCCAAAACTATAACCCAACCCGCAGGTTTGTGTTGAAAATTTCCAGCCCGCAGTGGTTTGGTTTCAGTTGTGGGTTTCAAAATTCTGAGTCCGCTCAACCCAACCCAACCCGCCAGCCCGCTATTTATTATTATTTTTTAATTTTAATATATATATATATAAATAATAAATACATAATACTAATCACTAATATACTATAATATAATATCCACACTCCATCACTTAAACGCATCTCAAATCTGAATTACCCAATCACCTTCATTCCTTCAATTAATCTAATAATCTTGACTTTTGAGTTTCACTTTTTATCTACAATTACCCAATTAGGTTTTCACTTTTCATTTTCACATACCTTCCTTGCCGCATATTTCTTTCAACATCACGCATATTTCTTCTCTTCAACTTCTACATTTTGTGTTCTTCCTCTTCAACCTTCCTTCATATATTCATATTATTGACTCATAATAATAAATATTTTTTGTCAAAATTTAATAGAAAAGAATTGAAATATTAAAAATAAAATTGTAGAGTCACGTATTTGTTTTAAAAAAAAATTGTTTGTAAATTGCAATGTGCTAACCCGCCAGCTCGCCCAACCCAATCCGTTGTGGTTTGATTTGGGTTGATTCGATTTGAAATATTATTTTTCCAAAACCCAACCCAAACCAGCCCGTGAACACCCCTACAACTTCCATTCCAAACAATCAACAATGAAATTCCATCACAGAATTGGAGTTTCAGAACCAAAACTTCAAACCAAATTGATCAAAACGAAAATCAATCCAAAGAAGATAAAAAATGAGAACAAGAGAAGTGACTTACACTTGCTTTCTCTTTGTTTTGCTTTGGTCCAGAAACGCAGGTTCCTCTTCTCTGTTTCACCCAAGTGTGAGTGTGTATTTCCAAATAGAGTTATCTCTCCCTTTGCTCGAGTGTGTTTTCTACCCCCCAAAAAAATCCCTCACCTCTTCGACTTTGCCTTTCTTAAATAAACCCTAAAGCTCTCATCTTCTTCTTCTAGGCAAAGAGCATAAACAGAATTAAAGGGAGAGTCCACGGAATCATCTGACGTTGATTTCTTGAAATTGTTGAAGCATCCCATTTGAGCATGTTGAGATGTTTTCTGTTCAAGGGGACGAAGACCAACCAAATCCGGGCTTGACATGAAAGGGAGCAAAGTCGTTGGCTTATTCGAGCAAAGGAAATGGCAGCATAATGAGATGGAAGAAGTCTAGGGACCAAATATGGCATGGCGTGGAGAAGAGAAGAAACTCCATTTTCTGATTATGGGGCGTGCGTGAGATGGAAGAGAAAGAGGGTAGGGTTTTCCTTGGGCAAAATACCAAAAATGCCCTCTAAAAGATATTTTTTTTCCAACCATATTTGTAGCTGAATGTCTAATCCCAATTTCCCCCTCCCTTTGTATACGTGTGGGCTCATGGTATAGAAAAAAGAAATATAATGAATTGGGTTTGAGAGGTTTTTTCTTTCTTTCTGTTTTCATTCTCTATTTTTTTCTTTTTCTATTTTTTATTTTTTGTCCTTTTTTTCAATTTTTCAATTTTTTTTTATTTAACAAAAAGATCATGATCTTTTGATTATTATTAATGTATGTCGGACAAAATACAATGTTAACACACATCATTACTTAAGTCTTCAACCGCATTTTTACCCGAGTCTTCAGACGTTTCAGAACTTGGCATGGGGTTTTCGATTTGCAATGTTGGAGCAGCATGGTTCTCACCTTGGATCCCATGGTTTCTCATATAGACCTTTCCAGATATGTTGTTATGAGGTTGTACTATTTTTTTTATTTTCAGATTCAGTTTCAATTTGGATTCCAATTCTATCTAAAACACTACATTCCTCTATACTTTGTTAGTCCTCAAATCCAGCAACTAGACATATAGCTCAATTTGGTACTTTTTCTTCTACCATGGCTATTTCTATAACTCCACATAACTCATGGATAGTTGATTATGGAGTTTTGGATCACATGACGGGTAATGCCACTCTCTTCTCTAGCCTTGTTCCATGAAAATCATCATTACAAGTCAAGATTGCATATGGTACTACAGTGTAAGTGTCTGGGATTGGCACCGTAAAAGTCTCTGATGAGCTCACTCTACTTAATGTTCTTCATGTCTCAACATTAGCCTATAACTTATTATCTATTAGAAAATTTACTAAAGGCAACCATTGTTGCACTAATTTTCAATCTCATGTCTGTCTATTTCAGGACCTAGCATCGGAGAAGACAATTGACAGTGCTGAGGAGCATAATGGTCTCTACCCTCTTGGAGCCCCTTCTCCTACAGCCTTTAATAAAGTTGTACTAAATGTCACTTGTTCTCCTGACATCCTCTCGTGGAATTATAGACTGGGACACCCTAATTTTCGCTACATGCAAAAATTGTATCGTAGTTTATTTCTTAATAAAAAATCTTGATTTGATTCAATGTGAAGTTTGCCAACTATCTAAACACACCAGGTCCACATATCCTCCACGAATATACAAACCCTCCCATCCTTTCTCTCTTATTCATAGTGATGTTTGGGGACCTGCCAACACACCTAATATTACGGGATCAAAATGGTTTGTAACTTTTGCTGATGACCATACTCGTTTAACTTGGGTTTTTTTTTTTAATGAAAGAAAAATCTGAAGTTCCCCATATATTTAAAACCTTTCCTAAATTTATCCAAACCCAATTTCAAACAAAAATTTGAGTGTTAAGGTCTGACAATGGCAAAGAATGTTCTAATTCTACCATAAATGCTTACCTAGCCCAAGAAGGTATCCTTCTTCAAACATCTTGCATTTGTATCCCCTCAACAAAATGGTGTAGCCAAAAGAAAGAATCACCACATTCTTGAGGTAACTAGATCCCTATTGTTTACTTGCAACACGCCTAAAATTTATTGGGGAGAGGCCATTCTTTCTTCTGCTTACCTCATAAATCAAATGTCTTATAAGATTATTGGTTTCAAAACATCATGTGATCACTTTCTTTCATACTACCCCCTACACAAATTCTCCACTCCTTATCGCCAAAAGTATTTGGTTGCAAGGCCTTTGTCTATACATATAACCACAACAAACTTGATCCAAAAGCTATCAAATGCCTATTTCTCGGATATTCCTCCACAAAAAAAGGGTATAAATGTTACTCACCAGCCCTTAAAAAATTCTATGTAACCATGGATGTTACCTTTCTTGAACATGAGCCTTATTTCTCCAGAACATCCATTCATGGGAAGAGTATAGAGGAATGGAGTCTTTTAGACATAATTGGAATCCAAACTGAAGTTGAATTTGAAAATCAAAAAATAGTACAACCTCATAACAACAGATCTAAAAAGGTCTATATGAGAAAACATAGGATCCAAGGTGAGAACCATGATGCTCCAACATTGCAAACCGAAAACCTCATGCCAAGTTCTGAAACGTTTGAAGACTCCGGTAAGAATGTGGATGAAGACTTAAGTAATGATGTGGATTTGCCTTTAGCAATAAGGAAGAAAAAGAGAGCTTGTACTCAACACCAAATTGCTAACGTTGTTTGTTATGATAAATTGTCAAACAATTAGAGGGCATTTCTCACTAATGTTTTCAGTGAAGTGGTGCCTAGTACCATTGAACAGGCACTTAAACTTGAAAAGTGATAATTAGCACTGAAGGAGGAAATGGATGCTCTAATATAAAATAGTACATGGGAGTTAACTACATTACCTAAAGGGAAGAATCCAGTGGGCTACTGATGGATATTCACTATTAATTATAACTCTGATGCAAGCGCCAAAACATGCTGGGAGATTCATGGAAAACTAGAAAATTGGAAGCCTAAGCCATGGACACCCTCTACCCAAAATGCTAAAACTACTACTGACTCCACTCTTTTCAGTAAGGACCAACTTTAGTTACTTTAGAAACTCTTTGGTTATTGGTCAAATCCAACAGTTGGATTTGAGGACTGACCAAAGAATTTTTTAAGTAACTCAAGTTGGTCCTTACTGAAAAGAGTGGAGCCAGTAATGGTTTCAGCATTTTGGGTAGAGGATGTTCGCGGTTTAGGCTTCCAATTTGCTGATTTTCCATGATTCTCCCAACAAGTTTCTTTAGTGTGTCCCCTTTTGTTGCAATGACCACAAAACGTGGAAGTAGTTCCCTGCTTCTTGGGCGGTTGTCCACGACCTCTAACAACTAGAGCAGAATGCTCTAGTGGATTTTGTAATACCCCTAGGTATTATATTAATCATTAGACTTAGTATTTGACTTGAAAGTAAATTACGTAGTTGATCTGGAAGTCTTTATGAGCTTGTGGTTAAATTTTGGGAGCAAACAGAACTTACAATTTTATCCGGGTATTTCTCAAGACCCGACAAATGCCACCTTCAAGTGAAACTTGAAAGACGTTAGAAGTAAAGTTTTGAAAAATAAATTATATATTTGGAACCTACTCTTTACAACGAATCCAACAGTGTAATTTTTGTCAAAAAAATTCTATTTATATAATTTTGAGTTTTTGAGGACTGTTTTGAAAGAAATCTATTTTCTTTGGGGGTAAAATAGTGATTTTAGCACTTGAAACCTAAACTTAAATTTTCCTTTGGTCTTCTAGAAAACTCACGATGATTCCTCAGCCTCTTGAAAGCCACACATCACTCATAGGATCTAATTTTTGCATTTATTCATATGACTCTTTCTTCCTCTCGTATGACTCTTTCTTCCTCCATTCACTTCTTCTCTCACAAACCACCATTGGCACCACCGTCACTCACCAACCGGACAGAGACACTGCTGCCTCTGGACATTGGAACCGCCACCGCCGACGTCCCTCTTAGCTGCACCATTGTTCTTCTCCTCTTCTCTTTTGGTTCGCCCCTTTTCTCTCATTCTCTCAAATTTTCTCTTAAGTCTATGTTTGCTGGTTTAAACTCCTGATTTGCTGCTATAATTGAGTTATCTTGATGTATTTAAATAGTCTAAATTGCTGATTTGAAGTCTAGTTTTACTCCCAATGAATTGTGGACCCGATAGGGTTTTAGAACAAAACATGAAATCTAGTTTTTCACTATATCCTTCTTGTTTCTTGAAATTGATGGTTCAAATGAGTTTGTTTGATGTTAATAATGAATTCTATTTCAGTGATTTGAATTTATAGTGTATTTTGAAATTTGATGTGTTGGAGTAAAACTTTAAAAAGTTTGCAAATTGGTCCCTATGACTGATTTTGATGGTTTTCTTGAACTAACTAAGTTTTTATGGAATTATGAAAGACCTTGAAAGGATATTCTCGTATATGAAATGTAAGTGTAAAAATTGAAAAGTGAGGATTTGCAATTTTGATAGTTGGAATGTTAACAATAAACCTTTTTAAAAGAATGGCCATTGATAAAGTAATTGTTAAAGCTCCCAAATATTAACCCAAGCTCTTCTAGAGTTAAATTGATGTCTTACACATGGTAGAGTATCAAAGTTGGTGGTATTGAGAATAAAGTAAGGACTTGAGAAGGCTTGTGGTATGTAGTAGTTATGTGAAAGATGTCTCTTGGTGAATTACATGTTAGAAGTGTTCTAATAGAATGAATGTACTTGTTATTAAACTTAGGTACTCCGCATCCTATCTCAAGTTGAGGTAGTAAATTGATTAGTGGATTTTAGGTCATTGTGCATGACCTTCAGGTGAGTATCCTCTCTATTCTAGAACTTGTTTTATCATGCCTATGTGAAATATTTGCTGCATATTGTTTTTGGCAAGGTTAAAGTTTTTATGAAAATATGTTTGAAAAGCTTATTTGAGACTTATGTGTTTGTTATAATATTTTGATAAGTATTATGATGAAAATGAGATTTGTTTTTGTTTGAAAGATGTTTTTGGGCTGGTTGGGTGAATCGTTGGTTCTTTCGTTATGGGTACCAATTGGGCTTTCGGTCCCGGAGTCACACCATCCGTTGGCCAGGATGTGATGTGGGCATGGATCTAGGCTTTCGGGGTCGTGCCACGGTAGACCGTCTCCAACCCTTGAGGTGGGGAGTCTATTCGTTCTCGCGGGATAGGCCATTTGCAGGACCTTCGATTTCACTCACCAGTAACGGGGGCGACACCCATGGGTTTTATGATTAAAGCGTATTTCATATTTATGAAAGAGTTTTGAATGATTTCAAAGATTGAAATTTATGAAATTTTCACAAAATGTGGAAGAATGTGATCTATGTGACTATTTCAGTTATGATTCGTATTATGAGAATTGAATGTGTTACGATGTTTGACTATGAAGAGAGCTTATGAGATATTTGTTTCATTTATGTGCATTTGGAATATGAATGTACTATGTGCATACACTATTAATTTAAAACCAGTGGGGATACCTTGCCCTTCACGACTAGAATAGGTTGGATTACTCACTGAGTCTCTTGACTCACCCCGTTGTTTACCATTTTCAGTTTCAGGTTGCAGAAATGATCTCTTAGTGATGTCTAGACCTTGTGGAGTTCCACATATTTGTTCGTGTGAGTATGTTAGCTCATCATATGATATTAAATCATCTGGATTTGTATTTGACTCTAGTTGTGCTCCGTTAGATTTACAGTCAGGGAAATGTTAGGTTCATTTTTATGAAAGATTGAAATCATCAGAAATGAATTTGTAAATTTTTGTTGGAGTGAAATGTAGAAATTATGATGTAAATGCATGTGTTTGGCTTACGGGCCATAGGGTTCCTCCTTGTGGTTCGTGCCGGTCATGGATTCCGTTAGGGGGTCGTGACAGATTTTTAGTGGGAGTAGTGAGATTCCTTCTACTTTCCTTCTCCTTTACCGTCGTAAAGGGCTTCTACCTAAAATCTTGTCTTGAACTTCCTCAAAGGTATCATTAAGACCCAAAAGAAATTTATATAATCTCTTTTATTCAGTTAGTTTCTTGAAGTAAAGAGCATCAATAGTGTTGGGAAATCACAGATCAAAGCGCGCAGCGAAAGCGAAGGAAAAATAAAATCAATTAACCTTAAATGGCGCAGTGCTTGTGATTTCCTACAGGATCCACTAGTTGAATTTAAACCGGTAAAGGAAGAAGTATACCTCAAGTGTTTCAATCGGTCCGGTTGAATGGTGTGATTCTGAGAAGTCCACTCCAAGCGTCCTTCCTCTGCCGGTAATTCACACGAACAGTTTGCTGACACCAAGGTGCTAGCCTTCAGTTCTTTTCTCCAAAAGAACTCGGGACTCCAATCTACGGTTCTTGGTGATCAAGAACAATTCTTGAACCAAGACTCTAGGTGGCGCAAGAAACAAGAGCCTCTCTTGTTTTCTCTCTCAAAACCCTAGTTTT